>CAJNIZ010044272.1:0-12028 GCA_905231905.1 Symbiodinium pilosum | reverse complement strand
CGCCGTTACAGGCCGACGGGGCCAAAAACAATGATAGTGTCAATAGTAACAGCACAAGTAATCGTAGTAAATACTAACAGCAATAGTAACAAATAACAACAATAGTTAGTTTAAATGGTTCTCCCACATCGTAGTTGGGGTCCGCAAGGCTTCAGACTTAGGGCCGTGTGAATCTCAGACTCCCACGACAGCAAGGCTCAACAGCTGGGAATCCGACACATATACCCTATTAGAATAAAGTAGTTTCCAGTCGGTTGTCCATTTTTGCTATATGACCCTATAAGTTTCTATTTTCTTGTCCATTATTGCTACCTTACTACATTATCCCTATGAAGCTGATGAGTCGCAGGTTGAGGTGCTAAAGGCTCAGATTGCGCGTTTTCAGGCAGATATTTGGCTTTTCGGGACCGGGGGGCTGAAGCTTTTGAAGGTTTTGGGTTGCCTGTGTGAGTGAATGCGCATGTGTTGTTTCCTATTTTGATAGTTCCCGCCCCAAAATAATAGGGGCACCCAATATAGACCCCCAAATACTATAATCCTCACTATGGGGACCCCAAACGAGTACCCCTAGTTTTGAGAAAATCCGATTTGGGTTTTGAGCATGGTGCTTCATGCAAACCGTTGATTCACATCGCTCTGAGGCTGTGTTGCCCTGTGCTCTGAGCACATCCATTCCTGTGCCAACTGCCGTGGTCCCAGGGATCCCGACTACAAGAAAATGGAAACAACCATGTCCTCATAGGGTATATATCGGGAGTATATGGGGATAATGATAATGGAAGAGGACATGGAAACTAGCTTCTTTCGATAGGGAATATGCAGGAGTTGTGTGGGGATATTACCCCCAAAATGAAGAATCTCATCGAAAAGTAAACTGGAACATTAAATGGAAGCTGGGATTGCATAGTGGCTGATAGGGATTAGCTTATGTCAAGCTCCCCTTACCGTCATACAGTACCCCGGGTTTAGGGTTTAGGGTGTTTGCGGTTCATAGGGCCTTTATATACCTACAATAGTCCCGTGTGGTACCCAACCAAGCAGTTTAAGCCTCGCTGGGTTCCTGCAAGTGTTGGGTGCAAATGCCTTCTAGTTCAGGATAACCATAAACCCTTGAGGGTTTATAGTCCCTTTTAAGTAGATAGAATATGGGGTATATATCGGGATCTTACAATAATATACCCAAAACCATATTCTACGTACTGAAGGGGGACTATAGAAGCATGTTCGGGGGACTATCCGGGTCTGTGGTTAGTCAAGAATAGTGCTGCTAGTATTCCAACTTGAGTGAAGATAGGAAAATGGAATACGGCATGAGTCATGATAAGCAAGTCGTAGCATCGCTAGAACAGCCTTACTAAAACAGAGCTGGCCTAAGCGGGAGTATAGTTAGCACGCGAAAACATGGATAATTATAGAGCAGGGCCTAGTTCATCGGAAGCGCTGAGTTTTTTTCTACATGCACATGCCTTGCAACTTTCCTTCACCTTGAATCATGAACCCGAATGATCTTGAACCAATGTGCCATATGGCAGTTTCTCTCTGAATAGGGGCACCCCATTATCGACCCCAAAATATGATCATCCTTACTGCAGGGACCCCCCCCCCCGGCCGCCAAGGTACTTCTAATTTTGGGAACCCCAATCCCTAAACCCTAATTTTTCCAAATTCTGAACCCCATATAGCCCTTGTATACCTCTATATCCCTTTAAAGGTACGCCTAAAGTTTCCCAGCTCAGGGTACTACATAACTGATTATAGTAGTTTCCATTTTCTTTTCCATTATCCCTATTTATAACCCCAAAATACTATGTAGAAGCTTCCTTTTTCTTTTCCAGTATCCTTATATAGAACCCCAATATACTATATTGTAGCTTCGATTTTCTTTTCCATTATCCCTCCCTAAACCCCAAACCCTAATCCCTAATATACCCTAAGTCTGTTCCAAGGTTCTGGCTGTGCGCGGACTTGCCCGATCTGTGCATCGGGGGCGCCGATCTACTTGTTTGAGGCCAGGGTTCAAGGTCAAGGGTTTAGGGTTTAGGGGCAGGGCCCGGGAGTCATTGGAGTCACATAGCGCCTAAGGGAAGGTTAGGTCCAGAGGGTGCCCATTGGTTGAAAGCTTGCCAGGAAGCATGGCCCTAGCATGGCAGGTGGAGAAGCTTCATTCATGCCAGCGGCGGGGCCCTCAATCAAGAAGCTTAGCTTTCATGCCATCGCGGGATTGATCTAAGGGTCATTTTGGAAATCATTCAGGGGTCGTGCAGGTCTGCGATACATACCGGGAAACTGATTTTCCAGAATGGCCATTTCGGGAACAATGATTTTGATCAACCACCAAACCTGGACGCACTCGCTGCCATAGCTATGTTGTTTGGCGACCTATTCCGCAATAAGCTGGAGCTTGTAGAGCCAGGACTCACACGAGGCTCTGACGACATGGTCAACCAAGTTGCTGGTAGCACAAACAGAAATGATCATGCCAAGTGAGAAGTTGTGGTCAGCTGTACCCAAACGCAGTAGCGTACATGAAAGTTTCAGTGATGACCCAGGCAATAATGACAATGGTAGGTCCCAAGTCATGCAGACTACTAATTGACTAACGAACTCTCTCCCTTAAGAGGGTGTATCATAAGGGTCTTCTGTTTTGTTCTTTTCATAAAGAGCTTTATCAATCAGGTGGTCCATGCTCTAGAGAACATCTACTTGGGGGTGGGGGAGTGGGTTTCCCTAAACCCTGAGCTTATTAGTGCTTAGAGTCGGGAGGAAGGGAATACAATCCCTACATAATCCCTACTGACCTCCAGTGAGCAAACCGTGAGGGGAGAGGCCTACAGTGCCCTTTGCCTGGCTTTCCGAGGTGCGGAGCTGTCTTTCACAAAGCCTGCTTTCGACGGGCACTCTCGGCTTGCTTGTCTTACTTTTTAGGATTTAGGGCTTAGATTTTAGGGTTTAGGGTTTAGGATACTTACTGGGGGTTGGTAGGGAACAGGAATATGTTATCATATGAGCCATCTTCTAAACTCCAAATATCCCCCTTAATGACCCTCATAATACTCCGCTGCGAAAAAGAGGCTCCCTTGATGGGAATTTCTCGAAATAGGAGGCGCTACGGGACCCTAGAAAGGAATTACGAAGGGACTGGGCGTCCCTTGCAGGAATTGTGTGGAGGATTTTAAGAAACATCCGCCCGTAAGGATCCTTCTAAGATGTTTTTTTTTGCTTTGGCACCTGGCCTTTTAATCCAATAGGATCATTATGTTTGTATTTTGGGGTGGCCCCAATGCAGAATCCTTCGCGGCTTCGGAGGTTGCAGGAAGGTTAGGGTGTTGAGGTGTTATTATGGTTCAGTAAAAGGTCCTGGATGTCCTCATGATAAGGATCCCCATGAGTTGTAGGTAGGGTGACCTTAAGTTTGACTGCGAAACATGAATCTCAATGCTCAAGATAGTATGTAGTAGCTTGCCGTTTTTCCATAAGCATCCTTCCGGAAGCATAGTGCGGTTCGAATAGTGGTGATGTACGATGATTACAACCTTTGTGCTTGTGCACTCTTGTGTTGGTTACGGAGTATGGCTGCCTCAAAGTGATTGTGAAAGTCCGCTTGGGGAGCACATCATGTCTATCAAGATTTGAAGGCTCTGTGGTGCTTGGCTTTCGTCCACTGGTAAAGGTAACATACGCACAAGCATTCATGTTCAGATACCACATCAACGAGTGATTCGGAAGCCTCCAGAGATGATCCTTGCAGAATTGGTGCGCAGTTCCCAGGTATTAGAACGGTTGACGAGCACAGCATAACCATAAGCTCTAAACCCGGAACTCTAAAGCCGGTAGCCCGAGACACTACACCCGATGCCCTGCAACATCAGGCAAACTCCGAGTGCCCATTCTGCTTGGAAGCAACCGCATCGCAAAGGAAGCCCTCTGCTCCTCGGCAAATTTGACTCTGCTATGTTGGGTTCTGTAGGGTAATATGTGGGCAAATAGATATGGAGATATGTAGGCTTGCAGGGGGTATATAGGGTTGTATAGAGGTATTTAGGGTTCTGGCTTGAGATTGCAAGTTGGTATTTAGCAAGGCCAGGAGCATTTCTGGCTGTCAAGCCACTTAGATTTACAACACTTCAGTGCTTGCGAGCAACTTCCGTCTGGTCTGGGTATATGACTAGTATATGACCGAGCTTGCTCTTAGTCTGAATCAGTAAGTAAAGGAACAAACTGGGTGGCTGTTAGGTTACTGTATTGGAGGAATCATATTAATTACTGTTTTTACCCGTTATGGTAACTTAATTCAAGTTCCTCATCAGCAACCCAGCAAACGAGAGCCTAATTTCTTGCGGCTCCAGTTGTACCTGGCTCTTGAGCGCCAGCGCAAGACACGCGATTCATTTCATCAGATCCTGGAGCAACAGCTGGGTTGTTTTTAAAGAACTTAGACTAAGTTACCATAATGGGTATATATCAGAACTAATATGGTTCCCCCAAATTGGTAACTTAAATTAGGTTCCCGAACAGCAACCCAGACAAGAGCGATGCAAGGGTTCGTAGATGCATGTTGGTGTGTTTTGTTGGGCTTCACCCTGGAGAGTGTTGAGTGCTGCAGGACTTTGGGGGCACTTTGCAACACAAGTCTAGACTCAGCCAAATCTAAGAACAAGTTGACAGGCTTATCATTCCACAGAACCCTTCACCCTACGCCCACAATCCTGGACTGCAATCCTCAGTGCCCCCAGCCCCAGACCCTGAACCCCAAGTCCCGAACCCCACACCCTACTTGGAGGTTCAGGGTAATCATGACCTACTTGTAAGTAACTTGTAAGAAGTCAAGTACAAGCCTTATGTCCTTCCATGCAGATGTTTTTGGTTATACTTGATCATAGCTACAGTCATAATTGGGCTGTGGCTGCCCAGATCCTTCAAGTGGTAGTTACCCAAAATAGGGGGACACCAATATAGACACCAAAATACTATAATCCTGATTATAGTGAACCCCCAAAAGGTATCCCTAGTTTTGGGAAACCCTGAACCCGGTAAAATCCCTATATGTCCCGTATATCCCCCTCCAAAGGTACCCCTAATTTTGTGAAATACTGAATCCTTATAAATCCCTTAAACCCAGTTTCCATCTTCTTTTCTATTTGATTCTCCATGATTGGGCTAATATCACTATACCCCCTATTTTTGGGGAACCCCCAAGTGAACTCTTCGAGGTTGCAGCAATCCAAGCAAGATGACACTGAGCCAGGGGGATCTGCAGAAGATCTGTGGCTGCTATGGGGTTTAGAAGTTAGGGTTCAGGATTTAGGGTTTAGGATCTAGGGTTTAGGGTGTTTCATAGATGCTTTGCAGGCCTTAAGGCCACCCTAAACCCTAAAACCCTAAACCCTAACCCTTAATGTAGGTGTTTCGTAGTGCCTCATAGGGGATCTGTAAGGCATAGAGGCTTATGGTCGAGGCAGCTGTAGGATCCCGAGCAATATATTGGGGTAATATTGGGATAATGGAAAAGAAAATGGAAACCCTAGGTCCCTCAAAAAGGGTATATAGGGGTTATATAGGGAT
Organism: Symbiodinium pilosum; assembly: GCA_905231905.1. NCBI lineage: Eukaryota > Dinophyceae > Suessiales > Symbiodiniaceae > Symbiodinium > Symbiodinium pilosum. Next base: position 6,466 of record CAJNIZ010044272.1, on the reverse strand, counting down.
TATGGGGTACATATTGGGGTAATATTGGGAAAATGGAAAATAAAATGGAAGCTACTATATTGGGCACCTACTATAATGGAGAATCAAATGGAAAAGAAAATGGAAAATGAAATGGAAACCGGGATTCTATAGGGGATTTTTCGGGATAGGGGATATACGTATCCATTGGGGAAATGTTAGGGTTATATTGAGGTAATATTGGTATAATGGAAAATAAAATGAAATGGAAGCGACTATAATAGGGTGTATATTAGGGTTATCATGGGGTATGTATAGGGGTATATAGGGGTTTATATGGGGATAATGGAAAATAACATGCAAGCTACTATGGTATATTGTAGTTTATCTGGGATTATGGAAAATAAAATGGAAGCTACTATATGTATTGCTGTTGCCCCCTATAGCTAGATGTGTTTCTAAAGTATGGCGAATTCGTCCGTGACGACGTAGGTGAATTCATGAACTTGGGATTTGGGGTTCAAGATGTCTATGATTCATGGAAGACGTGTAGGGGCAAGTGACCTGCTTCCGAAGTCCGAAGCATATCAGCGAGTTAGTCAGGGTTACAGCTATCCACATTTTGACCGTTGGTGCTCAATCAATTCCTCTCTGCGACTTGTCTGGTTCTTGTTCATAGTATACAAATGGGTCACGATACATGGGCTTCAACACAGGCTCATTTCTTCATTGACACATGGCTGTCTCAAGGTACTCCAGCTAAAAGGAAGGTGTCATCTGCAGAGCTGCGTCCCAGCAGCCGTGATATGCTCATAGACTTGCGAAGGGTATTTGAGGGGAAGCCAGGCAGATGCTCATGAACCCATACGAAAGTCTAGGTAAGCTCTAAACCCCATGTTAAAGTCTTCAAAGCCTTCCGCAGCCCTCCTCCACGTCCCTGATGTGTTTCTAGACCCTGCGCTCAAAAAAAGCTTTGATAACGGCACGACATTTCACGTGTGGCTACCATGTGCGACACGAGGCGGCAAAATCAGCTTATAAGCCCATTTCCGGCATGAGAAAGATCGTCCAGTAACAACTTACTGGGGTATAGTGGGAAATACGGGAATATAGTATATAGGGATTACATTCCATTATTCCTTACTAAGCACCAGTAAGGCAAGGTAGGGGAACATCTACATTTTCTACTGCACTTCTGTTGTTTGAAGTACCTCGGATGGGGCTACATGATCTGTCAAACTTTCGCAATTTAACACATTCTCAGTCAGGCTTGCCTATCAAAAAGCTGAGCAGCGGTGAATCTGCCTTGTGCCTGCTCAGTTCGCGCATGTATGCCCTATTCCAAACAAAGCTTCCACTGGCACGCGTGAGCAAGGAACGTTCAGCCCTAGGAGTTTGTAGGCGCACGCCATACTGTTCTATAGTATATTATACTATGCCATAATGTATTAAAATATATTCTATTACGCCATAATGTACTAAGATATATTCTACTATGCCATCATATACTGTAATATGCCATCATATCCCACAATACATTAAATATATACATATATATGTGTATGTGTATACATATATATGGATATTTTTTCACACTATATTATTGTAGTTAGTAGGTACCAAACCAGGGCCAGACTGAACCCTGGTCATGCCTGCTAGGAAAAGGCGCCGATTCTCGCACGTTCCCTTTACAAAGATGCGGCCAAGCGACCTAGGTTACGGGCTAGGGGATTAGGTTTTAGGGTTTAAGGTTTTGGGTCCAGGGTACACCTTATACGGGTATAGATGGGGATTATATAATAGGGATCATTATAGAGATCCAGCACTCCCCCACTCCCTCAAGCACCGGTAAGGCGATTGCGAAGCTTCCTTCGATGGTGCAAGCCTGCTCGTATGCCGCAAGCTGTAAGACACGAATGAAGCATCTTGAGCGGAGTTGCAAGGTTCATGGTCAAGGCAAGAGTAGCGACAGATTTTTCTGGAATAACAGTCTCCAGTCCCAACGTACTTGGATGGTAGCCAAAATGACAAGTGGCAGCTCCTTTGGCGAGGGGTTTTGCATCTCCGGCAGCCATGTACAGACGCTCACTAGGTAGGAAATTGCGCCAAGTATGAACAGCTTATAGCCTGTATGAGCTACGGACTAAATTTAGGTTGGGGGGGGGACCTATAGTGGGAATTTATAGGGTTTCAGGGGGGAACCTATTAAGGGATATACTACAAATTTTGTCCAGGGCTCATATCGTTTCCTAATCCATTAACATGCAGTCCCCAAGTATATGACAGGTGTTTGTGCCTTTGGGGTGGCCAGCAAATGACTTTGCACTGCAAATTGCACATTTGCCCAAACACACTCCAGAGAAGATAACATTCTTACTACTCTTACTATTTTTTAGGAATATTAATATTATTATTCCTCATATTACTATTCTTACTATTGTTGCTGTTATTCGGCCAGGGGCATGTCCAACCACATGCTTTAGTCCTACATGGGTAGTTCCCAAAATTAGGGTCCCCTTTTGGTACCCCTACATATTAGGTGCCGTCATATATTCTTAACCAAAAGGGGCCCATAGTTTTGAGAGCAACTCCTCTGACCCCTATGATAACCCCAATAAGCACACTAATGTAACATTATGTAATCCCTATACAACCCTATAAGAACCTTTATATAGCCCGTATATAGCCCCTAAACCCTATGATAATCCCTTATTATCATTAACCTATAAGAACCCCTATATAGCCCCATTTTGTTCTGGTTGAGAATTGGAATAGTCGCTGCCAGCCCTCCCTCGATCATCTGGGTTGCTGTTAAGGAACTTGATTTAAGTTACCACATTGGGGAAACCGTATATACACTACTATGTGTATATATATATACCCATTATGATAACTGAGTTGAAGTTCCTGAACAGCAGCTCAGTCAAGCTTAGCTTTACTTTTGCGGTGTAATGATGGTCCTACACAACACACCCCAAGCCCTTAAACATCGGTCCTCCTTTTTACAAGTTGAACATAATCTAGCGGCAAATCTTGCTTCTGCTCTGATACCGCCCCTTCCAGCCTGGCTGAAAAGAACATATCATCCGCCCATTTTCTCCAGAAACGAACTCTTCTCTTAGAGTGCATTTGCTAGCCGCCAAGGACCCCACCCCACCTGTTGTTCTGAACTTATTCTGTGTTTTGATGAGAACACGAGTCTTGGCAACAGGCCTACCTAGGCCCTTCATGTCAAGTAACGTCTCACTTTTTCGAGATGGCGATGAAGGCTGAAGCTCGGGCATACAACGGTACGTCCTGGCTATTGTTGATGGAGGAAGTCTTGCAAATGAGGGTTTGGGATTCAAGGAATTTAGGTACTAGTAATGGGGATTATGGGATGAGTATTCTGGGGGGTCTACCCAGGGCCCCGCAACTACAATAATTCCTGGACTTCGAGGACCAACCTCTGGACGTTACCCCACAGAAGCCGAGAAGGTTTTTGGCTTCTGCTCCCCTAGTTACTTTGCTGCAAATCTGGTGCTCCTCACAAAGAGAAATGTGAAGGTGCCCTAACTAGCTGTAACCAGATCTGATGAGCTGAAAGCCTTCCCGCCGTCTGCTTGCCTCGAGGGCCTAAGAAAGACCAGGGTTGCACACCTATCTTCAATCTAGTGGTCTAACTTCTCATTGAAGGTCATCAATATACGGTGTCTTTGTAGTTCTGTCGCAGGCGTGGCAGTTTCTGTTGTCATTGCCTCAACCAATGCCTACGTCTGACTTAGGCCCGTGTTGTATGCCCGGTACCTAGCGCCTTTGCTTTCGCGGAGGTTGGACACGGCTCTGGACCCTCGCCGAGCGGGGAAGCAGTTTGAAAATCACACGGGCTCAGGGCTTTGCAGTGTGTAGGGTTTGGGAACTACACAAATAAACCCTATATAACCCCAGTTTCCATTTCATTTTCCATTTTCTTTTCCATTTGATTCTCCATTATTAACATGGGATGGAGATTTGTTGGGCTTGAATCTTCTCATGTTCAGTATCCCAAATCCCATTCTTGTTGGAAAAAGCAGAGCTCACATTCCTCAACCCTTGAAGCACGCTGTCAGGCTCAAAATACAGGTGGCACGTACACCCTCCCCCATCCCTAGACGCGAGTTCCTTCACTGTACGGCAACGATAAATGAAACCACACATCATTTTTTTTACGAGAACTTAATGTGGGGGTCTGCATGATTGTCAATACTATCCCGTATGACCCTGATATAAGCACATATGGTGTAATATGCCCCGGAACTGTTCTCTGATTATTTAGCCCTCACAGTACAACGTTCCCACATCCAACAATGCATAAGCCCAGTTTCCATGTCATTTTGATGGGATTTTGCATTGTACTACTACCCCTAAGCCTGAATAGACACATCGTAGTTTCCATGTACTTGTTCATTCCTGTGTGGCATAAGCTCAGTCTCAAGCTCATGCTGCATTTGATTTACCTCTCGTCTAGTTAAACAGGCACCTCAATCCGAAAGCCTAAAGTACATATATGTATATATACATATACACACATAATCCCTACATAGCCCCTACAGCCCTTTTGTAGACCTCATACGCGCTATAGTTTAAACTCCTTACGGGAGGGTTATATCATGGATTCTGTAGGGGAGTATTTTAGGGCTTTGGGGGGGATACTAGGAGTTTAGCCCTAAACCTTGTAAACCCTATGTTATAGGGTTTAGTAAAGGGGATACTAGGAGTTTAGATTACGTATGGCTCAGATCAGTTCAAGTTTGTTGTCAGGCTCAGTGGCAGGCAGACCCTAGCGCCTACTTCGAAGCTCTCGACGCGTGAGCCTGAGCTAGGGACGGGATTTAGGGTGTAGGGTTTAGGATTTAGGGTTGAGGGGTGGATATTAAAAATCCTGCATGACCCTAAGTACCTTTTGCTTTGGGAATTATGGTAGCACCAGGATTTTTAGGATCAGCAGGCTTAAATTACTGGCTGTTTCGTAGGAAATGGTGGAATCTAGCCACAATTCTAGGTTTTGGGTCTTATAAAATCCCCAAGAAATGCTACGGAATGGAGGGATAGATGCTCATAGTAGCGTAGCCCCAGCATAATCCCCCCAAATTATATGTAGGGAATGGAGAAAAAGATCCTCATGGCCCAAAATCCGAAGCCACAAAAGCCCCAGTATAATCCCCCCCCGAAGTGGTAGGGCGGAACACATTCTGATAGTAGCCCCTATATGAGCTATAGTCTAAACTCCCTGGAGAGGGTTTTCTAGGGGAATATTATAGAGGTCATTAAGGGGGATATTCGGAGTTAAGATTCTAGCCTTTAAATAATCACCAAGAAATAGTCGCCAATGGCTTTACAGCAGCCCCTATATGAACGTAATTTCCAAAACATATCGCAGTTTAACATGTTCCATATTTTCCGTCATTCCATACTAACCATCGGCAATCGCTGCATTTGCATGTTTTGGGTCTTGAAGTTGTTCGGGCAACGCGGTGTAGGGCTTAAAGGGCTTAAGGGTTTAGCGTGCTTGAAGGAACGGATGCAGGAGGTTTACGTTGAAATGCACGGGCGCTCCCGCTGTTCAAGCTGGTTGTTATTGACATCGTTGCATAGGGTGTCCATTCATTCAAGCGCGCGGCAGGTAGGCGGAGAGGATTTGTCGTGACATTCTTTGGTGGCTGCAGTGAATCCCATGCTTTCGGGGGGAGTTTTCCAATTTCAGCATGCTTTGGAGGACCTGGGAAACTCAAGGAGTCAAGCTTGATTTGGCTGATTCGGGCTTCATTTTTTTTTTGCATTGCACATATTTGAGAATGATCTTCTCCCAGCCCGCTAGGTTGAGAATATGACGGCAGTTTGCCACGCAGCAGGATGCTGCTAAGCTTGATAATCAAGCTTTTCTCCAAGAGCAGAGTTGTAAACAAGTACTGTAGCTCCTCGCACTGGGGATAACCTTGCTCCGGAATATGGGCAACACTTACGGAATGTGTAAGTTCTTGGGGCCATCTGCTACCACGTTTCACAGAGCTGCGGCAAGTCGAACTTGAGCCAGCGCGCATGAACACGGGTATTCCTGCCTGTTGTTAGGAGCCAAAGATAGCAGCAGCAGCTTCAGCAACAGCAGCACAAGCAGCAGCACGAGAAGCAGACACACAAGCACAGGCAGTACTTCTTGCCATACAAGCAAGCAGAAACGTTGCAGTCATCATTGTTACAACCCAATTTTGCCAACAGCAGCTGTGGACATCTTAAGTCAGCCACATGGAATGGCAGCAGTTGGAAATCAGAAACACCAACCAGTTGACCTGCCTGAGCTATTTTTACTATTAACTAATTATATACTATATTACTACTACATTTACTATTATTATTACTATTATTACTATTTACTATTTACTATTACTTTTACTCTTACTTTTACTTTTACTACTACTTTTACTTTTACTACTACTACTACTACTACTACTACTACTACTAGGCGTCCCCACCCCCTAGGCACTACCGTTTT
>CAJNIZ010044271.1:130613-163573 GCA_905231905.1 Symbiodinium pilosum | reverse complement strand
GGGGGGGTTTATTAATATGAGGAAGCGATTAAGATGTGTGGGATGAGGTGGGGAGTGGGTGGGGAGTGGGGATCCTTCGTTTTCGCCCCCGGTTCTCTTCCCACACGATTGTCGGCCTCTGAGCCTGCAGCCGGACAGTGCCCTCCAAACAGCAGCTTAAGCTTTTGCTTGGTGGAGGAAGAGGTGCGTCACCCAGAACTCTTGCAGTTACCGCCCGACACGTCCCCAGCCCAGCTTGTTCGCTTGTTCTTGGTCAGCTTTGCTTTGCATAGTTGGCATAAACTGGCATAGCTTTCTTGTTAGGCCTTTGACCTCCCAAGCGTTGGCGGAAGGTCTCGTACCAGTTTGCAACCAAGCCTCAAGAATCATGAGCTAGTCCACAGCCACTTGTTTGTGATAATTTGCTGGAGTCCAAGGAGTTTGCAGGAAAGAGGCCCGCAGCTGAGTTCACTGCTGCTGGTGTAGATGGTGTAGCGATGTTGCCGGCAGCACTTAGAACGGCCTTGGACGTGCAATCCAAGCTGAACGACTTGAATCACTTGTCGGGGGCACTGAACAAACTCCAAGCTGACCATGACCGCTACCAGAACTACCAGGAGATACCGATTTTCCACAGCTTTCTCTCATGTCCTCTTTGGCCACCTTCGCCTGCCTGTGACAGGCCGTGTTGCGCGGTGACGGATTGCTGGTTCCAGCCTCTTGAAATTTTGGAATTCTGATGAAGTTCTCCCATTCCCTGCCTTGGCTTTGGCTTTATTGACGCGCCCGTCAGCCCAGGACCTGAAAGATGCTTGGTTGCAACTGCAGCGGCGCTTGGACTTGTGGAGAACGTTCCAAGACTGGCAGGTTAAGTGTGTCTTGGCCAAGATGTGTACTGAAGCCTGTGGTAGAGAGCACCTCTCTTCTGAGAACACAGCCAAAGCCAAGGCAATGAGTGGCTGCCTTCAGTGCCTTGGCTCATTCGGCATTGTAATGAAGCATTGAATTTAGAACGGGGTCCTCGAATTTTCAGGACTTGCTGTCGGTTGACTTGGTGCTGGTGTCCAAGGAAGCCGCGTTCTCAGCTGCAAAAAACAACGAGGGACAATGCTTCATATGCCTTATAGGCCTAGGTGGCCTAGGCATGCGGAGATTGAGGTGACAAACATCTGGGCGCAGACCGATTTAACCCAGCACGACTTGCCTGAGAACGAAGTTGCCGAGGAACTCCGGAACCAGCGCCTCCGTAAAAGCATTTTGATTGTCGCATTTTAAGTGGAAAAAGGAGCTGGGGCCAATGGGACGGCTGGTCTTGAAAGCCAAGGCTGAAATATATGCAGGACCTGGTCCCTGTACTGGAGGTCGCTCTGCTAAGAGCTTGTGACTATCTGTGATTGTGAGTTGTGTGTGAGTTGTGTTTGGTTGAGACGGTGTGACACGGTGTGAGGTGTTGCAAAACCCGCACCTGCGGGGCCGGCATTGGAAGGAGCTCAGCGCCACCTTGGACGTCGTTTTGGACGTCTCCCACGCCGGACGCCCGCAGCTGGCGTTTGGCCAGGCCTACATTAAACATCTCAACAAAGAAATGTCATAATACTGTAATACAATTTGAATGGTTTGTTCCATGCAGAAGATGAGCGGGTGCGTAGGGGTGTGCGGCATTTGAGCCTTTGTCAGTGCTTCGTCGTTTCGTCGTCCTGTCATCTGCTCGAGGCAGCGGCCTGGAACTTGAGCAAGCACATGGCGGGGCTTCTGACTGTGGCACGCCGAGCCACGCAGGCGCGCAGAGCGCAGGGTTTTAAGGTTTGAGATGCTTCAGCCGTCTTCAGCCTGCTGGAGTGATGGTTGGATTTGAGGGTTTGAGGACGTGCTGATGTGTCCAGCCAAGGCCCAGACTCAGCCAAAGTTTAAGTCTTAAGTCTGCAGACTAGCTATGACTAATCTCCGATGCTGCCTCCAGGAGCATTACGTGGAGGTGGCGCTAGAGAACCTTGGGCGGTCCTGGAGCGGCATAGCCGAAAGTAGCCGAAAACACCTAAAGTGCTTTGCTTGCTTTGCTTGCTTTGCTTGTTGCATTGGAGCCTTTGAGGCCGCCTGGACTTGCCCATCCTGAGCACCGGATCTGGCCTCGTGCTGGGCAGCCTCAGGATTCTCGAGGAACAGCTACAAGACGGCCGTGCGGTAGTGGGCTCCACTTCTCGTTTTGCTGAAGTGCACGCGGACCGCGTGAAGCTGTGGCAGGCCAGGAGCTTTTTGAAGCGTTGCCGGGCTTTCCCAAGTGATTGCAAGCGGGTTCAAATCACAGGCACGATTCGAGAAGATTCAGGAGCTGCTCGATGAGTTCGGCTCTTGCCAGCGGCGCTATGCCCACTTGGACTCCGTGTTTTCCACGGACCTGCAGAAGCAGCTCCCAAACGAGTTCCTGGCATTCCAGCCAGTTGATAGCACCTGGAAGGCGCTTTCAGCTCTCCTTCAGCTCTCCGAAAGGTTGCATTTTGCGCATCAGGCCTTACTTCTACGGCTGCAGCAGCGGCCGCAGGTTGTGGACCTGGCCCTGGATCCACAAAACATGCAAATGCTGCGTCCACTGGGTGAGGCTAGGCTTTTCTCACCTTCAGAACCCTCGTGCCTGCAAACACCCTTTCGCAGACAATGGACGCCATCGTCAAGGACCTGGACAATTTTCTGGTTGCAAAGCAGCTCGGCGGGTTGTCGGCAGGGTTGGCAAAGCGGCTGGCGGGTTCAGGTTTAACGGATTTGGACCCGCACTTTTTCAAGGCGTCAGGGCTTTCCACGGCTCTGCTTCTTCTCGGACGCGGAGCTCCTGCAGTTCTTGCGTCTCTTTGGTAAGCGCGGCTCTGATCCAAGAGCCATGGAGCTCCTGACCCGGCAGTGCTTTCCAGGTCCTGGGGTGGGGGGGAGGGAAAGGGTGAAAAGAAAGAGTCCTCTCTTTCGCTTTTGCTTCGCTTTTGCTTCGCTTTTGCTTCAGGTGTTGCCAGTTTGGAGCTGGAAGTTTCCTCGGCTTCGGCTCTGGCGCTGGTGTCGCCTTCCAAGGAAAAGCTTGCCCTCTTGGCCAAGGCCCCGAAGAAATCGAAACCGAGCGGAGCCGAGCGAAGCCGAAAGCCACAAAGCCACAGTAATTACGCTTCACACTCTTCTTGGGAAAGGGTCCCGGGAGTCAGATGTCTTAGGGGCCTTGTACTGTAGAAGTTTCTACTTGGCTTCATCTTCTAGGTGTGATGTTTTTATTGCAAAGCGTACGCCCTTGGCTTCAAAAATGAGCACGCGCAGAATTCATGCGCCCCATGCGCCCGCGCCCACCTACGACATGCGTACGGTTCTGGCATGATCGCCATTGAGGGCGTGGTCCTCTCCAGTATCCAAAGCAGCTCAAGATGTACATCATTTGCCAGCTGCCTGCGTTCAAGTGTCACCGGAACTTGAAGGCACGTGTTATGCGAAGTAAGTCTGCGGCCAATGTGTTTTGCCTTCAGTGCGCTAAGCATCGAATCTGCTTCGTGGTCCTGTCAAGGATGGGTCGGGGACGTTTCCAGACGGGAAGCGTTTCTCCATGAAATTCTTGATTGGCTTCCCTCGGGCTGCTCCAACCACGTTGGCCACAGTTCTGGTAAGAGCTTGTTGCCATTCCGAGGGCTTCGTGCAGGTTCTTTTCGTGGTCTCTTTGACTTGCTGCTGCCTGACGGATTTTGCAGACGCTTGTCTTCTCTCGGAGACAACCCCCAGCATTTCGGGCATCGAATCTGAAAGCGAGGTCGATAGGAGCTGCAACCATACCACGATCCTTTGTTTTCACGAAGATTGCCCTGGTCACCACAGGAGTCAGGTCAAGCTGGGACAGACGCGAGAAGCAGAACGATCGGATGGGCTGCTGTAGCAGCCAAGATCACCGATGATGGGGTGGAGGTTGTTGGTACGATTTCAGGCACCCTGCCCAGACCGAGTACAGTCACTGATGGTGAAGTTCGTGCCATCGTGGCGGTGCTGGAAGCTCTGTCCGAGGAAGACCCCACGCAAGACGTCGCAACGGACTCCAGAGTTGCTCTGAAACAGCATAAGTGCCCTTATGTTAATAAGAGTACCTCCCATCAGTGGTCTGAGGTGTGGCAAAAGAAGCATCTAGTCAACCCTGTGTGGATAAAAGCACACATGACAGAACAAGCTTTTGTTGACCGTTGAGCTTGCTGGTATACGGGCCAAGGAGGCTTTCTGCCAAGACTCATATCAGGCCATGTTGTCAGTTGACCGTTTGGCCAGCACTCTCACAGAGTTCTTAGCAGAACGTGCGGAAAAAATTTTGTGTAATTCTGCCAAGTCGGATTTCCCCAAGTATGTACCACAGCCACAATTGAAGTTCAATAAGAGGAAGGAGGTCAAGCGCCTACTTCAAAATGACAGCCAGCAAGGGCACCAGTGGAAGTTGGGCAGCCAAAGCACGAGCAACATGACAGCTAAGTGATCCAAGTGTGGGTTGTACATAGTACAAACAGACCCTCCTGAGATATTCATGCGCGTGCTGTCTCACCCGTATGTTGGCACCAACCAACCTCCCCCTCAGCTAGGACAGCATGAGTCGCGTAGGCTGGCCTACATTGGACAGAGCTGGCAATGCAAACACTGCCAAAAGCAACTACAGGTCAGGGCAAAAATCTGCCCTAAGCACATGAAGGAAGAATGTGCTAAGTCCTACGGACGGTGGTCAGGGCCCATGATTAAAAACACGCAGCGGGTGTTCACGCCGGCTTGAGTGCCACAATTGCAGCCACGTCCAAATCGAGCTTTGGAAAGGGCCTTGTTGCACAAAAGGTCAGACCCAGTTTGCATAGTCACTTCGGTGCACAAGCGTCGCAAGCCCTGAAGCCGGACCGGGCAACAGAGCAGCCCATGCCGAAGGTCCAGTCCAAGAAGACCACTCCCGCCAGCCAAGCGGGGAATTCATTACACGCGAAGTGCAGCTTGTTCGGGATGCCTCAGAAAAAACCCTGAGGCGAGTAGACTGTTCGCGCAACCGGCATTGGAACACTCGCGGGCCCGTGAGGGGGAGGCAGAACCGACCCGGTCGGTGCAATTTGAGCAGCCAATCTCGACGTCAGCTGCCCAGCGTAACAAGGCACAGACACCACCCCGTCAGGGTGTGGAGGAACCCAATCGGGACCGAGACGAGGTTGACAAATTGCCGCCACCACCCTGTCATGGAGTGGATGCCTTGCCGCAAGCCAGAGGGTGCAAGATCCTGCTCTGCTTGAGCAAGTTCGCAGAGTCAATTCCAGCAGAGGGAGCCACTGACTACCGGTTACCCAGTCTGGGTAGAAGGTGTTCGTACCAATGAATTGGTGCACGCATCTCGCGCGTGTATTAGCAACTGAACCTCCAGAATCCAGAGGGGCAGTCAAGGGTGATGACCGGTTGTCAGACCTTCTCGATAAGGCATCACGTCGGTCAGACGCCATTGGTCCTGCCAATGACTTTTTCGCCACCTGTGAAGGGAAACCCACCAATCCTAGAATCCCTCTACGCGCTCAAAAGGTGCAAGAAGGCAGCTATGTGCGCATCCATTACCGTCTTAGGGGCGGAGTTCCAGGTCAAGGTACACAAGAGTGTTTTGGTTTTGTGGAAGGTAGATGTAGCTATGGGATGCAATGCCTTTTCCCAATAGACCAGAATAGTTAAATTTTTGAATTTTTGTTTTTGTCTATTTAGACAAAAAATTTGTCTATTTAGACACATATGTTAAATTTGTCTACGCGGCAAAATAGACAAATTTTGTAGACAAAAATTTTGTCTAATTAGACAAATTTTGTTGACCCAAAAGTTTGTCTAAAATAGATAGAAATGATTGTGTCTAATTAGACAAATCGAGCGGGTTGATCTAAACAAACTTCGACTAAACTTCGGTCAAACTTCGGGTAAACTTCGAACAAACTTCGGATTAGACTTCGACTTTCTAGAGGGCAAACATTGACAAAACTTCGGGTTTCCAGAGGCGACATTTCGACTTTCCAAAGGCGAAAGTTCGACTTTCCAGAAGCAAAAGTTCGACTCTCCCTAGCGGTTTTCAGCCGTTTTCTTTACCAAACACTAGCTTTACGCCAGTTAGATATAATGTGTTTTCTAACAGGACGTAGGATCATTTCGGAGGGATCTACATACAGCTCAGTAACCCAGATCCTTGGACTTCAAAACGTTAACCTCCCAGCCAGCCAGAAAAAAACATCTGTGACCCAGATCTCTGATCCTTAAAACTTCAACCCAGGCCTCCAGCACCGGACAGCTAAGTAACCCAGATCCCCGAAACTGAAAATGTCAACTTCTCCAAGCCCGCCCAGACGAAAGCAATTAAGCAACCCAAATTTCTAAACTTCAAAACTTCAACCGCTCAGCCTCCACACGGAACCAGTTCAGCAAATATGTAGCTTAAACCTTGAACCCAAACCAGGGCCATCACACCTGCATCTTCTTGATTTTGTTTTCTAACGGTAGTAGCCTTTCTGGCGCCAATGATAATGCAATGGGCCGTGACCCATTGGTAACTTCGACTTTGCCCCTGGCAAGCTTCGATTTTTCCCCCTTGCGAACTTCGAACTTTCCCCTCGCAAACTTCGAAGGTTCCCCTTGCAAACTTCGAGCAAACTTCTGGCAAACTTCGTCGAAAAAAACCGATTTGTCAAACCAAACTTCGACCAAAGTTCTTGCAAAGTGCGGGCGCGCAAGCCGAACTTTACCCGAAACTTCTTCGACACTTCGGGTTTTGAGGTCGGCATAATTTTGTCTAATTAGACAAAAATTGGTCTAAATAGACAAATTTTGTAGACAAAAAATTGTCCATTTTCGGAACATGTTAGACAAAAAATTGTCTAAATAGACAAATTTTGTAAAAGAAAAAATGTCTAAATAGTTCTCTTTTTTTCGTAGACAAAAGATAAATTTTATCATTTGTCTGCTTAGACATTTTTTGTCTAATCTGGTCTATTGGGTTTCTCCCATGCTACTGCCAGAATATGTTGCAATGTATGCGGCTCCGAGGACCATGTCCCGGAAGAGTGCATATACTATGGAGGTGGTAGCTATGATCCCCAGCTTGATCCGAATGAGCTTAAAGAAGCAGAACGAGCAGCGGCTCGAAATAGAACCCCTCCTTCACGCCTTTGGCCGACAGAACCATCGCATCCTCTACCTACGTCAATATTCAAAAAGTACCATCCTTGGTCAGATTGGCAGTCCAACATCTGGTACGGTACAGATGATGAAGAACCAGAAGAATGGGTGGAGGAAAAGCCCATTAGCACCCGGAGGGCCAAACCACCAAGTCCTCCCAAGGTTCTACGAACTGGTGCAAGACTTCGTCCCAGGTCTGACGGCAGTGGTAAACGCCCGCCAACATCGCCTAGGTCTAAACGGGTAAGACCAGCTACAAGCAGTAGCGTGAGTCAACCGCATCCTCAGGATGTACCACCCAGAAGAAGAGAGCCTAAACGGCGCAAAGAACCTCAGGCAGTTCCTGCGGTGACCAAGATTGGGGGTACCAATCAAAAGGCTGAGGTGAAGAAACTGGTTCCAAAAGGATCAGTTGGACGCAGTATGCAGCCAGTGCTAGCACCGAACAAGCGCAAAGTTGCCAAAGTTTCGACCTTGCGCCAGGCCTAAGTCAAGAAGGTCAAAGAGGTTGCATAACCGGTTGAAGCCTCACCTAAGTATCTCCGGCCTACTCCTAAGGTTAGAGCGGCCTCGGCCAATTCCAAGGAAAACGCTCCTAAGAGACGAAGCACAGGCAAAGCCGGTAATAAAGGCCTTTCCTCTGCAGAGTTCGAGCCCGTCAAGAGCAAACATGACTACAATCCTTTGGAGGGGGAAACAGATCATGTGGTCAATCCCAAAAAGGTAAAAGCTGAAGCGCCGCCTGAATCTTCCGAGTCTGAGGAGGAGGAAAGCCAAGAATCGGACCAAGAGGTCACGGATGAACAGTTGACCATGCAGTTCGACAGGTTGAAAGCTTCAGTTAAACCTAAAGCAAAGCCTCCTGCTGTAGCGGTCAAGACGGCTGGTGTCCCAGCAGATGTAGAAGAGACAGGTAGTCAACCTGTCAGGCCTCATGGTGATATTAGCCGCCTCAAAGCGATTTTGGCTGCGATCCTAAAATTGAGCTCCCCGTGTCAAGGGTTGTTGGTCTTTGAAGACACATTAGGGTCCAGTCGCCTCCCAGGCAATAGGGTTATCATCCACGGAAACCGGCATGCAATTGAGCTGAAGATCCTCATGCATCGACAAGGTCATAGACTACATCTAATCCAAAGGGACAAAGAGGTCGAAGATGATCTCAACTTAACAGCTCTGTCTGAGAACGTGCGGCTGCGTGTCCTGGAGGAACACATTCCAAGGGGTGATCGTGCCCCCCACTTGCAACACACTATAAATCAAGGCCTGTGGGCAACACATTGGCTTGGTCTTCCCAGAGCCTCGCGGAGCTTCAATTGAACAAATCCGCAAGGCCTTTCGGATAGGTCGAGAGGTGACTATGACCGGGTTGTGTGGATGCCACAGAGATTTCGTCCAAGTAGAAGATGGAGATTTTGTCCCATGGGGGGCAACGCTATCCGGTGACCCAGCCGTAGTCATAAGCATCCTTGATCCGCCATAGTCAGATTGGCTCTTCTAGGAAAGAGGGCTAAAGCACACCCAGTTCTGGAGGAACGGTCATATGTACATAGTACGTAGTGACGTTCTGTAAAACAGAAACAGGTGTGCATGCGCTGCATAAACTCTACACGTGTGTGTGTGGCTCAAGCTTTGGACCACCGTAAAGGCGCAATCATGTATTCAGTGTAAAGGTGGTATGTACATATCCAGTTTTTCAATTTCAAATGCAATCAATGCTCTTGTTTGTGGTGCTTTGTTGTTGCTTTAAGGAACGAAGCGACTTCTACCTGCGCCATTGAAAAAGGGACCTCTTTCGTTGTACTGCCGCAGATTAAGTGCCCTACTTGTGAGCAACCCCAGTGTAAGCAGTTTGATTGAGCTGTTGGACATGTTTCACATGTAGTATTTAGGCCCAAAGGAGGTGTCACAGTACCGGCCTTAGGAGCCATCAGCAGCCTCTCTTGAGCTGACTGCGTGGTTTGATTGGAATTGGGAATTTGGCGATGTTGAACAACTATTTCGTATTGAGCCCAAACCATACTGGCCTGGATGGCCTTTCAGAAGCGCTGGTAGAGACTATGAGACAGACTACCAGCAACGCGACGCGTGTAGAGACCAACTTGGTCAAGAGACCCAAAGCCGAAGCTCCTGGAGACGCAGCGCAGTCAGGCTGAAACCTGAGGAGCGCCGCAAACTCGAGGCTCTGCAACGGCTCAGTCAAGCATGCACCAATGTACAAGATAATTTTGCGAGCAGAGCAGAGGCTTCCGGGGCCAAATTTGAGGGTGATTTAGGGCGCGCTTACTGCAAACTTGGACCCGACATCCAGTTGTGGCCCATGTAATTTCCCACTCCGCCACCAGCACTCCCACCGGCTGTCTCCAGATTCGCACCACGCAGGCAACGCACGGCAGGGACCCTTTGCAATGAATGTGTTGCCGGGGAATTCGGACATGAAACGAAGTCGCGTTGTTTCTGACGAAGCAACCCTTTCAGACTGAATTTCCATGGTTGCATTGTGCAGGTGAAGTTCCGGGGTCCAGAAAGCCTGGAGGCGCTCCAGACTGCAATGGTCGCAGCTTTCCGGCAGCTCTTGAAAGGAGCCATCGAGGAGGCACAGTGCAACTTCCAACTGGTTAATGCCCAGCAAGCTCATGTCAAACACTTGCTCGTTTCCCTGCTCCTTCATGTGGTTTGCAATGCTTTGCATGCTCCATGTATGAACTTTCTATATCTCTCCGTGTAGTCGGCATTCTCGCACAGAGACAGTCCATCTCTCTGCGTTTGTCTGTTTCTATGTCTGGGGTAAAGGGAGACGGGAGGGAAGAGGAGAGAGACGACAGGGATGAAATGGAAGGAAGGGGAGGGAAGTCTCATGCCGGAAGGGCCACGGTGTTCCCCTGAGGGGCCTGCAGCCTTCAATCCACCATAGAGAAGTCTCGCTGCCTTGTTCTTGTTGCGTGCTCGCCTTGATCGCCCTTTGACCTCGCGTTCCACAATTTGTTTGACTACTGTTTTGCTGTTGTGATTGCGTACATACCTGTCTTGTGTGCCTGTCTGCAAGGCTGCGGCGGGTAATGCTGACGAGTGGGCTGTGTCTGTGGATCTCCCGAGCCAGGCACGGAGGCAAGAGCTGCAAATGCCTTGCAGATGGAAAAATGAAGGTGGTGCAAGTGGCTTGGCAAGTCGTATGGTGGATGGCACTCCAGGAGTCGGGGCCTTGGGCGAAGTCCCTGATTCGCTGTCTGGGAATTTGCTGATCCAAGGTCCTGGTTTTTGAGCCGAGAAGTAGGCATGAAGGTGCTGGCGTGCTGGCATGCTGGCAAGATCTGGCAAGTCTTCAGTGAAGCCTGGAGTCATGCAGCTGCGAGGAACATTTGCAGCGATGGCACAGCACATTGCAGTTAAGGCTAGCAGTGGGATGTGTGGACTCTGGGACCCTGCAATTTCAGAAGAGTGTTCTTGGAGGCTGCTGCAGCGCGCCGTCCGCCAGGGCAGCGCTGCGCAGCGCCGAGTGGCTTCACTGCTCCTCGTGGCTTTCAAGGAGAGGCAGAGCCAGCTCGAGCCCAGCACCCAGAGGCTGCGGGCACCATGGCCACGGTTTGTCCTCTCGCATTTCAGGCTCCTCCAGCTCCGCGGCGCGAGCTTAGAGAGCTTTGACTTCCAAAAACACCTACGCTACTCCATGGATGCAACTAAAGGTCCGCGTGCTCATGCCAACCCATGTGCCCGTGCCACCGCCCCAAACCCAAGGCGACCTGGGTCTCAGAATCACAGTGTCACAGCTCAATAGCAACTTTGCTTACGGTGTCTTGGCTGCGAAGTGAGCATGGGTCCTTGCTGGCCCCTTCGCCCCCTTCGCCGATGCATTGCAGGTTTCGAGTTCCTGGGATCTCTTGAGCGATTGGTCATGGCTCCAGAGACCGAGAGGTGCTGGATCTCTCTTTCGCAGGCTGAAGCTAACTGCTTTGCCAAGCAATGTGAGATGAGTCGAGTGAGTCGAGTGGTTTGAGTCTGAGGCGTTTCGTTTGCATCTGGGCATCTTGCTGGGCGGCGCTGCGGGCAGCGGCAAGACGGAAGTGACCAAAGGGATGGCCGCGGCATTGGGCGCCTACTGCGTTGTCTACCACGGCAAAGCGGCCGGAGCGGCCGACCTGAGTGCACAGTTCATGGAAGGTGTGGCGTTGCAGGCCGTGTCAAAAAGCTTTGCCCAGTCACCAGTGACTCCATTTCTTCCGTTGCTTCAAGGGCTGCTGGCTTTTGTTGGACGGGATACACATGCTCGAAGCCGACATCCTGGGCCCCTTGGCAAAAGCATTTCAGCTTACGACCTATACGTTGCCATCTTTTTCTGTGAGGAACCTGGGCCCTTCAGCTCCGCCGCTTCCAGGAAGCCCTCCGCTCGGGCCGCGACAGCTTCGATCTGCAAGGAGAGGGACAAATCGCTCTTTGGATTCTCTTTCTTTGGAAATGATCAGGCAAGGCAGTTTTCTTGAAACCCGGCGCCATCATCTCTGCCACCTTCAGCAATGACTGGCTTGCCAGGTGGGCAGAGACTGCCAGCAGAAAGCACACACACAACACAGGGTGAAGCACAGCCTTCAGGTCTTACTTTCCAGAGTCGCTGAAAAGCTGCCTTCGGCCGCTGAGCCTCGCAGCGCCAAGCACCGGGCACGTGGCGCACCTGGCAGAGGTGCTCCTCCTCTCCGAAGGCCGCGACACAAAGTGTGGCTTACACGTGTCACATTACGTCACGTTACGTCACGTTACGTCCTTGCGCGTGCATGATGAATCATGAAATCATGGAATCACGAAGTTGAAGGCTTCAGCGAGGACCCAGATCTTGGCAGGAGAGCTTGGTGCCAAGCTGAAAGCCGCTTTGCTTCGCTTTGCTTCGCTTTGCTTCGGCTCGCGTCCCGCAACTTTTGAGGTTGGCATCTTCTGGGGCCACTGCATGGTGCTCGGGGAGGCCCTACACACCATCGCCCTACATCACCTTGCAACCTTGAAAGATGTCCTTGTAATTAAGCGCATGCGTAAGCTCTTATTCGAGGAGGCTCGACTCTTCGGCCTTCGGGGCTTGCGTGTCTTCATCGAGAAGGCCCAGCCCTACAGCCCTGAGTGTAACAAGAGCGGCAGCATTGCGGGCATTGGCGAGCCTGGGATCAGGCGGGTGACCTAAGGCGATGCCATGATGAGGGCTCAGGCCGGACCTTCTCCATCTCATATCCCAGCAGTCCCAGCAGTCCCCGCATCTCTTTTCCCTTTCAGCCCGAGGCCTTGCCGGCTTGGCCGTGGAGGTCTTCGAGCCCAACCTCCTGGCACAGCTCTTGGAATATGTTTTATCGCCTTTTCTTTCACGGAAAGAGGACCTGGAGGACGGACACTGACACGGACGGGGCAGATGGATTGCACGCGTGCTGATGACATTGTTAGGAGCTGCTGGAGGTATTCCAGCCACAAGGTGGCACTTTCCTATTGCAGCCCCTCTCAGACCTCGAGAAGGAGACCAGGACCAAGGACCACTGCTTCCACCGAGCCCTCGAGAAGCTCAATGAATCCCTTTCCGCTCAGCCGGGAGTTGTCGCTCGCAGGAAACGTTGCGGTTCCATGAGTTGCATGATTTTCCATGTCAGGCTTTCTGCTTTGCTTTTGATTTCTGTTGAGGTGTTGATGGGCCCCGCCGGCATTGGCAAGAGTTGCTTACTGGAAGCTCTTGTCGCTAGAAAGGCCATTTCCAAAAAAGAAGCAGCTGGCCGTGTGCCCAGCTGCACAGATTAAGCCAGTTTTCAAATAGTTGTCAAGGAGCTTTCCTCTGCTGTTACTGTTGCATTCTTGAGGCCAGAAGCTGCAAGACCCGTGCCGAGCTCTGCTTGTCTTTGCTTCTTTCACTTCTTGTGCTCTCACTGATCCAGTTCATGGCCGGCTGTGGCGTATTGCATGGTTGAGGGGGAAGGCAACGCGAAAGGGAAGCAGCCAGGCAGTGCAGGTAGCGCGGGAGAAGTCAGGAAGTCAGGATTATTCAGGATTCATCTGATTCATGCTCATTTCACTGACTGCCAGGATGACCATGCCGCGGAGGAAGGGAAGGAAGGGGGAGGCTCGGCTTTTTGACTCTCTGTCTTCGAGAGGCTTCGCCTTCGCCTTGAAACCAGGCTTTCCTTCGGATGAAGAAAGAAAAGAGGAGCCGATCAAGGCCTGCTTCAGGCCTGTGCAGAAAACAGTGGAGTCGGTGAGAAGCCGAGGTTGAGATCAAGCGCATCTACCCCAGCAGTTATGACAGTGATGAGCTCTTTGGCGCCGGAAACGAGCTGAAGATAGAGCAGGCGGGGGCATTGCCGTTTAGTGCAAACTCCGGCTGCACACGTGGCTGCCAGCTGTAAGTGCATTGTGATGTGTTGCGATATGCAAGACCGAGCACCACAACGCGGGCGTGGTGGTCCAGCTGTTGGCCTCACTCACTCAGGTTCCAGTTGAAATTCTGTGCTGCTATCAAAGTGCTTGATGCAGGAAGACGGCAAGAGCAAAGAGGAGGAGGAAGCATGTCGGTGGGTGCCTTGGGTGGCATTCGATGGGGTCCTGGGTCCCTGGGCCGATGCACTCCACGGCTTCCTTGACGGAGATCGGCACCTCTGGGTTGCTGGCTCCCAGAGGATTGAGCTGCAGCAGGACCCTGAGAAACTCTCGTGTATCCCCTTCTTGCCTTGCTTTAGAAAGGAGATGCGATTCATCTTTGAGTGCGCGGAGCTTTCTGCCGCCTCACCGGCTCTTGTGACACGCTGTGCCGTCGTCTGCATGCCGTAGCCCCAACATAGCGCAGAGAGCACAGCGGGAGCACAGCAAAAAGCTCAGCGGGAGCACAGCACAGCCGTTTGCGTCCCCCGCAAGCTGGAGGCCTGCAGCCCCGCTGGCAGTGAGCATCGAACGCTTGCGGGAGCGCCTGAAACGCTCAGTGGCTGCTGAGCAGTTGCAGAGTGCGGGCCACAACCCTTGACCTTGCACACAGCGCTCACGTGACTCACGTGGGCGCCCACGTGCTCTGAAAGGACTGCTGGCCGAGCTCCCCAGCATCCTGGAGCTCTACATAAGCCTCGTGAGCCTGGAATCAAACGCCACTTGGCGACTTCTTCTTCAAAAAAAGCTTCTTGAACTTGATTCTCACAAGGAGCCTTGTGAGTCGATCGATGCGGTGCTCACGAGCTTCGGCCGTTTCTTTCTGGAGCCCCTTGGCGATGCGAAAGCGGCATCCGTTGACCCCCAAAAGATGACATGCGCATTGTTAGAGAAGATGTCTTTGGGAAGCTTGGCACTCTGAGGTTGGTCTCGCTTTGGCCGGGGCAGGGTGGAAAGGGAAAGGATAATGGAAATGATGGAGATGGAACTGATGAAAGTCTCGAGCACTTTGTCACCGCAGCCTGGGCTCTGGCGCTGGCTTGGTCCCTCGCGGGTCCCCTGCAAAGGGAGAGCGCACGGCTACAGGCAATGCGTTGCCGTTCCTCGTAGCACGATTCAATTTTCGCTTTCAACTGGCAGGTGAATCAGTGGAGCAAAGCTTCGGTGGGATTTGAGGATGAAAAGCTGGACCTCCTTTCCATGAAGCTTGGCAGCCACTTTGAATTGCTGAGCCTTTAGGCACCTGATGCTAAGGAAACTGGATCCAGAGGCTCCTCACTTGCGGCCCCTGAACCTGCCGAGCGTGGACTTGGCTAGCTCACTCTTCGTGCCAAGCATCCAGCATGCCCGTGCCTTTTGGCTTTGCGAGCAAGGCCGGTACATGTCAATGTGATTAGAGCTCGATGTGGCCATGTGATGTGGCCGCAAGCATTGATGACAGGTTGCAGCCTTCTGGTTCGTGGCCCTGCTTGCAGCGGCAAGATGCTTGACTTGAAGTTCTGAGGTGGAAAGGCTTTTGCGAAAATTAATCAGAAGCCAGGACACTTCTGGCAACCGAAGTGGTGCGGCGTTTCGCATCTTGGCACTCTCTGCAACGTGCTCAAGTGCCCTGCTCTTGAGCTGCCTAACAGCCTAACTAACATCTGAGGCATCGCTCCACGGATACACGGTTCGGGACTGGAGAATTAAGAGGATGGCTTTTGACGAGGCATGCTTTCGCATAAGGTCTGGCTGCGGCTTAGCCCGGGCTCGCCAGTGAAGCGCCTCCGCGCCGGCTACGCAGCGGGTGCAGCCTTGGAGAGCCAACCAAGCGGCTTGGGTTCTCCTTCATTTCTCTTTCTTCTCTTCTAATTCTCTTTTCGGTGTCAAGTTCTTGAGGAAGCCCGCTTCTGGTGGCCGACGATGTGGCCCTGGGCAGCTTGGGGGCCATGGAGCTTCTTCGCCGGATCCGGGATGGAGGCGCAGAGCACTCACAAACCCTGAAGAACTTTGAAAGCCACCGCCACGCAGCTCAGATCTCAGGCGAAGTTCAGCTGCGCTCAGCAACTCTCCTGGCGGTCGCCTCCAGCGGCACGCCGAGCTCGGAGACGTCTCTTGGAACCTTTGCAACCGCAACCGAGAAGCGTTTCCTGCGACATTTTCTGATGCTGGGCTGGACATGGGCAGTAGAGAACGTTGTGGAGGTCTACTCCACCATTCTCTCGGCACGGCTGAGTTCCAAACTCTCGACGCTGGGCAAGGTCCACGGGAAGGCACTGCTGGAGGTCTATGAATTCGCCCGCACCGCTTTCAAGCGCAGCCCGAAAGCGCCATACTTGACCTGGACACTGCGGGACGTGGCCCGGGCTTTGGCTGGCATACTGGCAGCAGCGGCAGATGACACGTCTCCGGATACCCTTCGCGCCGCCTTCCATCATGAAGTTGATCGCGTTTTCAAAGACAAGTTGAAGACAAGCATTCACAAAGAGCTACTGCAGCAACACCTCCAAACCAAGCCGCTTGCATCACTTGAAGCGTCCGCCACAGGGGAGGGCACGCCCATGCGTGCGCCCGTGCGTGCCTTTTCATGCAAAAAGACGGAAAGCTTACTGTAGCTGCAGTAGCATACTGTCGCGGCTTCAGAGTGACACGAAATGACACGAATCGTCACATCGTATGTCGCTCGGAGGCTTCCTGAAACGGCTCTCGGCCTCCATCGAGAAGCCTTACGAGCGTGCCGACGAGGAGGCCATGCTCCGAAGCTTCCAGGACTCCCTGGATGAGTACAGGCGCAGCATTGAAATTTATATACAGTATTTTGCACATTTGCCAACAGCTTTCAACTCTGCGCCCAGAGCTGCCATGGTTCGCGAGGCAGCTCCAAGACGACGCTTCCTTTCGCGGAGCGTTTCCCTTTTTCTTGGCCGAGGAGGTGGTGGACCAGCTTTGCCGCAGCTAGCAAGAACCCAGCATGAACCCATGAAATCCTTTGCACGGAAGGGTGCCGGATGGATGCCTCCCAAAGCTTTAGAAGGGAGGAGGACTTGGAGAGGGAGGTGCTCAAGTTATCTCAAGTGATGTGAATCGAATGGAGAAGACTATTAACTAGAAGACACTCGGTCAAAGAAGCCCAAGACTCTTTGCGGAGCTGATCAAAGAGGCTTTAAAAGGAAGAGTCGCTCTCTTTAAGCTGCTCTCGCGTTCTCGCTCCGCACGCTTGGTACCGAGGCATCCTGCGGACAGGGGCTTTGGTGCGGTGCTTAGAGCAGAGTCAGTGCCCCCCCCTCCCCCCGTTGTGATGGACAGTTGAAGACTATTTGACATAGGCTTTTGGTAAGAGCTTAGGGAATTAAAAGAAACTTGCCGTCAAATGGTCGTTGAAAATTTGACAGCGCTGAACGCTGCCACGGCCGCAAACCGACCAGGGATCCGTTGGCCGATCTAAACGCCCCAGGCCTTTGGCCTCGGCTTGAGTAGCATGTCAGATAGTGACAGGGAGAAGCAACTCATGCCCTGATCGTTCACGTGCAGGCCTGAACGTGAGAAGCGTGTTCATAAAGGCACACGGATTGGATAACGACGTCAAAGACATCTGTAGATGTTGGAGAACTGGAGCAAGGATTTTAAACTGCCAGTCGACGAACAAGACCAGAACCAAACTGGAGTCCGCGTGCAACACACATCAGAAAAAATCACCAAACTCGAAAAAAGGCGGTTCTTGCCTTTATCCTGGGAGGGATTTGAAAAAGTGAAGCCTCGCCCGGAGCTGCCGGAGCTGTCCTGTCGCCCAATCCAGCGCTCCGCGGCCTTAAGCGACGATGTCCCGAGTTTGCAGCAACTTCACAGTTTTCTTTCACCTGTCCGAGATTGTCTTGATAGAGTGTTGTCGACATGTTTGACGAAGTACAAAAGCGGCACTGCGGAGCGGCGGAGAGTACTGTAGCTTCAGACACATTTGTAGATTCACCTAGCTTACATCGAAGGCGCGTCTCAGAAAGACAGGTGATCCGTCGTTTCCCTAATATTAACCAAAAGATGTCCCCGCCCTTCGTAGGAAGTCCGATGCCGAACAAATGTTTACCGTTCGGGAGGATTTCTTGAAAGAAGTAGATCGGGCTCGCTTTTAGACGCTTAAATCCCTATCAAGCCGGCTGAAAATCATTCAGCTCTAATGAAAATGCATTCCAAATCTACGTTGAACCGGGCCAATTGAAATCGAAATATTTAAAATCGATTGAACATCCAATACAAACCATTGAATCAATTCAGTAGTTAGAACCGATTGCAAATCAAATTAAAACCAAATAAGATCTAAGTGCCATTAATTAATAACCTGTTTTGAACAGAAGCAATATCAGTTGGAATCAAAGTAAAATCACATGAACTCTGAGTAAAGTCAATTAACATTCTAGTTCAAATCCTGTCAACTTGTTTAAACCAATTGACATTCAATGACAATCAACTGAGAATCACAGTTACACCAACTCAAATCAGTTTAACTGAAAAGTTGAACATCTTATTGGAATCTGCCCAAATGAAATAAATCAATGAAAGGTCATTAAAGATCAAGTAACAGAACAAAACCGCATGTAGATTGTTCGTATGAATTCTTTTCTAAGAACTTGTATTGCTGTAAAAACCACACCAAAAAGCTACGAAACTAAGATCCTGAGTGTTGGTTCCTCATTTTAATTTCTAATGACCCCACAACACCACCGAAGCCATGATTGGCAGTTCTGCCCTTTTGAAAGTGCAGTTCGTGATCTTGGGCCCCTGGACTTGCTATTGAATATTGGGGGGGAGGATTAATGTTAGGGGGCAGGGATAATTCATGTTGCATGTAAGTTTGCACAGCTTAAAACGAGCATGGGAGGCACGAAACGGCCCATGCAAGAAGCTCAAGGAGTAGGTTGGGAAGTTAGGAGAAAAGCTTGCACTGATCGACAAGATGTCCAGGCTGCATTGACTGGCGCAGGCTTCTGCCTTGACACAAAGCAAGCATGCCGTAAGAAATCCAAAGACCTATTTTCTAAGCAGTTCCGAGCAACGGAAGGCAAAACCAAACCCCTTGCGCAAGCACATGCGGAGCGTTTGAGCTGCTTTGGAGCTGCTTTGGAGCTTAGCTTAGCTTGGAGCTGCTTTGGACGGTTCTTTCCCAAGGCCCGGAGCCATCTGCTGCTGCTCGGTTTGCTTGGCAGCGGCCGGCGGAGCCTTTGCGGCCTCGCAGCGCACATCTTAGATGCCGTCCACTTCACACCGAAGCAGGCGCCGGGGTCTCTTTAGGTCAGGAGTTGCTGAGTCTGGCAGAGTCTGAGTCTGGCAGGATCCCTTCTGCGCTGGGGACTTCAAGCAGATGCTGCGCGTGGTCTGGCGAACCTGTGGAGCCAAGAAGAGCGATTGCCTGGTAGTGCTGGCTGATGAGGACCTGCCTTAGGCCCTCAGGAAGAGAGCAAGCCCTGAGAGCCCTGAGTGTCTCAGGATCTTCATGATGATGGCACCCTAGATTTGGTGGAGGCTATTCTGGATTTGGGACATGTGCCTGACTTGTGCAGTCCTGACGAGATCACCAACATGCGGCTGGTCAGCAAGAAGACAAGCTCAACAACTAAGAAATGTGACGCAGATTCTGAAAGATGCTCATTCGCAGAATGATTACTGAGCTGCAGCCTGAAGCACTGAGGGTCCGTGAGGCCTGGCCTAGAATTCTTGTTTATATGCAGTGCTTTGCATAGTGCTTCCTTCGTCTCTGTGGACCCGCCAGGCACTGGACTTCAAGGACCTGCTACTCGCGTTGCCTCCGTCGTTTGCGTGGCTTGCGTGCCTTATGAATACTTGCAGAATGTCAGGACTTGGCCCTGCACGCTGCGGCTCGTCAAAAGCATTTGAATACTACTTTGTTGCATCAACATGTGACTTCACATATTCGCAATGTACCAGGGTTTACACATGCAAAACTGAAGAAAGTCGCCAACATATGAGTTTGCGTTCTCCGTGCAGCAGTGGTTAAGACGTGTAAAATTCAGGGAAAGTGCCAGCATGCGAGCTCATAGTTTCGCCGTGCGGCTAGGTCTTACACGGGCAAAATCATGGAAGGTCACCAGCTTGTGAGCTCACAGGTTCGCCGTGTAGTTTATGTAAGTTCAAAGTCCGGTGACGGCGCCTGTACCATGCCGCGTGCCGAGGGCCGTTTTTGGATGATTTTCATAACTTTTCCGACCTGGCTTCTTGTGTTCTGTAGCATGCGACTCCTGCTATGGCTGGGTTTGCTACCTGAATTACGTCGGTTTACAGAGTGTGTTCAAAATAGCTGCCAAGCTTTGCCGCGTCCAAGGTTCGGAGAGCATACGGTCGCCAGATCATCCATTCCCAAGCCATAACAATTTTCGTGTTCCAAGAGCATACGGTCACTACATTTCAGCGGCATCGGACTAATCAATGGTGCCAACTTTGAACCTACTTGACCCATGCTTTGCAGTCATACTTCTGCTGACCACTTCTTCCGAAATCACCAAGTCCTATGTTTTTCAGAATGGCCCCAATTTAATTGGTTGCCACAGCCCTAGGTGGATTTGTGCGGTTCTGGCCGACGCGCGTTTCGCCACACGTTTGAGTATATTTTACCCGAAGGCCTTTTCAGAAATCGCAGCCCTCCCACGGCTTCACCACGGCTCCATTCGGGCGCCGTATCCCAAAATCATGGAAAGTCGCCAGCAAGCGGATGTTCACCAAGCTTTACACGGGCAAAATTCACATGTTCACCCTGCAGCTGGGCTTTTACACGGCCAAAAATCAAGTAAAATCCTAGCATTTGAGCTCACAATTTCCCCGAGCAGCTGGGCTTTGGGCAAAATCAAGTAAAGTCAGCCCACATGTATGCTCAACATGTTCGCCGTGCAGCTAGGTTTTACACGGGCAAAATCATGGAAAGTCACCAGCATGTAAGCACATGTTCGCCAGGCTTTGCAAGCGCAAAACTCAGGGAAAGTACTCACATGCGAGCTCAAATTTTCGCCGTGCAGCTGGTCTTGTACACGGACAAAATCAGGGAAAGTGTCAAAGAAAGTCACCTAACATGTGAGCTCACATTTTTGCCATGCAGCTGGACTTTTCACGGGTAAGGTCAGAAAAGGTCGATAACACGTGAGTTCACATGTTCGGCATGCGCCTGGGCTTTATGCGGGCAAGATCACGGACAGTCACCAACATGTTAGCTGACATTATTGGTGTGCAGCTGGGTTTTGCGCAGAAACGTGGAGAGTTACTAACGTGTGAACTCACGTTTTCACCGTGCAGCACTGATCTTGCCGTGCAACACCCACCTGCACGGCGGAAATGTGAGCTCACATTATGTTGATGACCCTTTCTGATCTTACCTCTGACGAGTCCAGCTGCGTGGCGAAAATGTGAATCCACATGTTGGTGGCGTTCCTTGGTGTTGGTGTAAAACCCAGCTGCACCGTTTTGACGATATGAAACAGCTTGTGAGCTCACATATTCGCAGTGCAGCTGGGCTTTATACAGGCAAAATTCAGAGAAAATACTAGAATGTGAGCTCACATTTTTGTCCAGCTAGGCAAATTCAGGGAAAGTCACCAGCATGTGAACTCATATTTTCGCAGCACAGATGAGGCATTTCACGGACAAATGAGGGAAAGTGTGAAAGAAAGTCACCAACATGTGAGCTGACATTCTCGCCATGATCAGAAATGGTCGTTAAGACGTGAGTTCACATTTTCGGCGTGCGGCTGGACTTTACACCGGCAAAATCAGGGAACGCCATTAACATGTAAGCTCAACATGTTCGCCGTGCAGCTGGGTTTTACATGAGCACAATTCTGGAAAGTAACCAGTACGTGAGCTCACATGTTCGCCATGCAGCCGGTTTTTGCATGAGCAAAATTCAGGGAACTCTCGAGAACAGTGCGAGGTCCCAACGTGCACAATCTTGCATGCATCAGCTTCTTGAATAACAGGGCCATGCATTTGAATACCATCACCGCGAAAATCAATGGCGTAAGATATTGGACAGCCTATCCTCTAAACATGCTTACATCACGGAAGTGCAGACCTGCATCTAGATTTGGGATGTGACGAGGAATTAGCAGAGCCCTGTAGACACTTGCGTTGCAATCAAGTGGGGTGGGCAGGGACTCGACCTCTGCACTTCGACCTCCAACTGCCAAGAATCAAAATCTTGTCAGTGTGATTGCTGGAAGCCATAAGAAGAAGCCTGCCTTCAGCTTGTTTTGTCAAGGCTTGGCCACTTTTCTTGGATCGTGCAGGGCCGAGATTGTTTCAAGAGCTTCACCCTGCTAGAAGATGTCACATCTGTCAAATGTCGTGAAGCTTTGCAAAGCTTAGGTGTCCACCAGCATTTGCATTTCGTGCTTTGCATCTCTCCTTCGGAAAACAGCGTGCTGCGGCGATCGGAGGTAATTTTGAAGGCCTGCGCTGCCTGGCACTGAGTGGCCCCGAGCGGAGCTCTCCCCTTGAGTCCTCCCTGCGCCCTTTTTTGTCGTGATTCGCGGAGCAGCGGAGCATTCGCTGAGGTGAGTCACGTGGATCCTTGGAAGGTCGAGTCCTTTCAGGCCTTGGCCGAGTCCAGCTGCCTGGAGAAGCTGAAGGAGTTGGAGGTGAAAGGTGAAGGTTACCGAAGGTTACCGAAGGTTGAGTTTTCCTTTACTTAGAGCTCTAAAGGCCTGTTTTAGGCTGCGCTTCGCTTTAGGCTTTGCTTCGCTGGACTTACCTTCCTCAAGCTCAGTGGCTGCTTGCCTGGCTCGGTCCCAGGAGCTCCTACAAGCCCAGGACACATCACCTTTCGTAAGACGTAAGTCCCATAAGTCGCAAAAAGGAAAGCTGGGGCGAGTCGCTTGGGGCATCTTGTGCCGACCATGTTCATCGTTGATCCGGCAAGGTGATAGAGTGCATGAGTCTCTGGAGCCCCTGAAAGGAGCGGCAGTTCGGAGGAAACGGAGGCAACGGCAGCGAGGTGTCGGTTACAGTGAGGAGCATTTTGCAGAGCTTTTGCAGGGTGGCAGCGCCAGCAGAGAACTTTGGCTTCTGCTTCTTTCTTTGGATGCCGCTCCAGGAATTTCTCTGTGGTGTTGCAGTACTTCGGACAGATCTGGCGATGGAAGAGCTCGGAGATTTCGAAGAAGCCGCTTGCACTTTCCAGAAGCCCTTGAAAGCCAAAGCCAAGTCAAAGTGCTACTGCAAAATGCTGTTAAACTGCTTTGTCGTTATCGCTTTGCTTTTAAGGCGTTTGCGTCTGGAGAGTGCCTTGGGTGCCCTGAAACGAGCTCCAGGCTTTCTGAAAGAGCTCCAAAGGACCAGACCTGAAAGAGACAATTTTCTCCTCCTTTCCCATTCTTGTCTCTGCAGGAACGTGGAGGTGCTGAAGGAGTCCATCAATCAGCAAGAGGCCATGCTCGCAGAGCACCAGGACACGGTCGCCTCTATCGCATCGCAGGTCCACCATACGCAGGCGCCTGATGCCCCTTTCCGCCTACCTGCACTTTAACTTCACCTTACCTTCCCGTGGTGAGGAGCAGCTGAAGGTGTCTGAGGCTGCATTGGAGGAACAGGAGCAGACCAGCAAGGCCCTGGCAGCTGAGCTGCAAGGCACGCTGGTTGCCGCTGGTTGCTGGTTGGTGCAGTTGCCATTGTCGCCATCTCCCGCACCTGCTCTGCACCACTCGAGGAGCCCTGGAGGAAGTGGTTCAGCCATACCGAACAGCGGTGAAGGCTTTCGAGAAGGTGGACAAGAGCCTTTTCTGCAAAGGTCTTTCAGTTTCCAGGTTCCAGTGACTGCAGTGCATTGCAGTGCACTGCAGAGGAAGGATGTGAGCGAGCTCAAGAACTTTGCAGCACCGCCCCCGCTGGTCCAAGCCGTTA
The DNA here is from genome assembly GCA_905231905.1 of Symbiodinium pilosum. Classification (NCBI taxonomy): domain Eukaryota; class Dinophyceae; order Suessiales; family Symbiodiniaceae; genus Symbiodinium; species Symbiodinium pilosum. The sequence continues at coordinate 140,176 of CAJNIZ010044271.1, read as the reverse complement.
TGGAGATGGTCGCGCAGCTCTTCGGATGCTCAACAGACTGGTCCACTGCCAAGAACCTCATTTCCGAGAGCAACTTTGGCAAGCGCTACCGAGACTTCGACAAGGAGAGGCATTAGAGCGGAAGCGTCAGAAGAGAGGCCTTTTTTTGAGTAAGAAGTATGAACAAGGAGAGGAGAGAATCGGAGAGGAGAGTGAAATTTGCAGGACCATATCCCCGAGCCTGTGGCGGCGAGGTTGAGAGCTGAGGCTGGCATTTGCATCTTCGTGAGAAGGTGTGAGGTCTCGAGGTGAGGGTTGCTTGGTTGCTTGGTTGCTTGGGGTTTGCCTTCGGAAGTTCTTGGAACCTGCGGCAATCGGAGACCCTAAACTCTTTTGTCAGGCCAGTCGGAGTGACTTCAATCCCGCCCTTGTAGAGTCGCAGAGCAAAGCAGCAAAGTTCGTTTGCAACTGGTTGCGGGCTCTTTCTGGCTATGATGAGGCGCGTCCTCACAGCATCCACGTTTCATGCTATCGAGGGACCTCTGGTCCCAGAACGTTGTTCAAACTGGAGGTTTACCGGTCTACGGCTGGCTTGCGCGATCGAGCCAGTCAGATGGAATCCGAAGCTGCGTTGACACGAGGTCTTGTCACAGAGAGACAGGCGGGTCTGAGAAACATGAGGAGACTTTTTGTTGCCAAATTCGTTTTAAAAAATCCAGCTCTGAACGAGGCAGAGCTGCAGAGCCTCCAGGCAAAGGCACGGTTTCTCCTGCCGGCAGATGTGGCGATGTGGGTGTGAACACCGCATGCGCACATCACATCTGTAAACGTTTCCAGAGGCAGAACGGCCAGCTCAGATGCTCAAGGAGGCGCAGGCCGCACTGCCCCTCGGCAAACTTTGCGATGCAGTGAAGGTATGTGAAGGTGCCTTTGTTGCGTGGGCAGATTTCAGGGACACCTCGATGGAGGAGCTGGAGGCTCTCTCGAAGCGTGCCGACTTGATGAACCAGGTCTTGCAAGGTCAGCTGCAACTTGCAATCACAAAAGCACCGAGGGAGCTGTAGCCTAGCTGCGCTCTCTTGCGCTCTGTTGCGCTCTGCGGAGGTTTGCTGGTGGAACAAAGTTGCTGGGAGCGGCAGCTAGCTGCACTCCAGGCTTCCAACGAATCGTTGCCGGGAGAGTGCGAATGACTTAGCTGCCTTCGTTGCCTTTTCTTTTGTTTGTGCTGCATGCCGAGCTTTGCTTCAGGTCTCTACGCTGCGGTGGCTCTCGGCTATCTGGGGCCCGTGGCTCCCAGCGAACGGCCGTCCTGGGAAAAGCCACTGCAAGAACTTTGGACGGAGCCGCTGGGAGTGAGAATCGCAGTCCATCCTCTTCAAAGGAGTCCATCCTCTTCTTTCTTTGAGTGGCTTTTTTTAAAGTGTTCTGTGTGTCTTCTCTTCGAGGTCTGGCTTCAGCTTCTCGGACCAGGTGCATCATCAGTGGGAGGTGGGCTCGCACACTTCACGAAGCGATGTGGACGTGGAAGACCCCGGCAACTCCTTGGACCTGGCAGATATCGAAAATCGGATGTCCACGCATCGCACGGAAATGGAAGAAATGGAAGAGGAATCGGAGTCGAATTCTCCGTGGACTTTGGCCAGCTTCCTCTTTGACGAGGTCTCCGAGCACGAGTGGAACGCCCAGGGCTTGCCGGGTGGTTTGTCCACCAGCGCGGCTCTGGCATTGAGAGTCCAAAGCACTCCCGTTCTCCTGGACCCACACGAGCAGGCCGGAAAGGAATGGTCAGATAGCCGCATTGCCTGTTTCATATCTTTTTGATCTGTTTTTGAATCCCTTTCAGAGCTGGGCGAGGCCTGCAAGTGGCTCCGCAAACAGACGGCCTCCCTGACAGTCACGCACGCTGCAAGCCCAAGGCTGAACCAGGCCCTTGCCGCTTGCCTCCGCGAAGGCCGCCACCTTCCCTTACTTGCCTTTCATTGTTGCCTTGCGCCGCTTGCCGCCGCTTGCCCTTGTGCGGAGGCAAGCCCCTACTCGTTCTGGGTTGCAGCTCGGAGCTCTCACCGAGCATTCTAACTTACCTGAAGACTGGGCAGGAGCCGAGCAAGGCACACACGTGTTCTTGCTTGCTTTTTGCCATCTGCACCTGCACTTGTGGACTTGTGGAGGATGCGAAGAAGGAGGTTTCGGTTTCGATTACAAGGGAGCTGAAGCGGCCAGGGAGGGCAAACAGGGACAGGGCTGAGTCCGCAGCAGACTCCGAGGATGCTAAGTCAGAGGCAGAGTCCCTGGCGGACGTCCAAGTGGAGGCCATGGGGCTGTGCTTTCTGCTTTCTTCTCTTGTCGTCGTCGTCGTTGTTCTTCTTCTTTTTCTTCTTATTATTCTTCTTCTTGTGGTTGTTGTTCTCGTGGTTGTTGTGGTTGTTGTCGTAGTTGTTGTAGTTGTAGTAGTAGTAGTAGTAGTAGTTGTTGTTGTTGTTGTTGGTTACGGCCTACACTGTTGTTGTTGTTGTTGTTGTTGTTGTTGTTGTTGTTGTCATTGTCAAGATATAACACTTCTTGTGCACTTCCCTCTGGTTGGACCAGTGATGCAAGAGCTGAACTTCCACACTTCGTGTGTGGCTCAAGCCGGTGACCAAAAGAGGACTTCAGAGAAGCTGTGCTGACTTCAAGGTACACTTCCGTGCCCTACGAAATTTTTATGGTAGCGGAGCTTCGTGCTCCTAGCCTTGGGTAGACTTCAGTAGATGGCAGATTTGACAGGAGGCTTTGCAGGCAAACTTCGTTTGCCATTTCCACCAGTCTTTAATGGAAATCCTGAAGATTGGGAAGAATGGCAAAGGAACTTCACAATTTACCTGTCGTTGTTTGATCATACCGTTCAGCAGTTTCTTGATCGCAGTGCTACTTCTGATGTAGAGATCGTAGATGCCTTCTTTGATCAATTCACTGCTGAACGCAAAGCGGAGATGCTGAAATTCAGTCGGAAACTTCATGTATTGCTTGTGAATTTGATTTCAGGCTCAGCGAAACTTGTTGCGCGACAAAACGTTCTTGGAAATGGCTTCGAAACTTGGCGTTGCTTCAGAAATTCAGCATGCCCAGCGCACAGCGTGAACATTCACTTCTTGCACAAGTGCTTGATTGGAATTTCAACACACAAACGCTTGAGCAAGACTTCAACGCCTGGGAGACGGTGAAGGTTCGTTATGAGACGCTCACTGGCACTTCGTTGCCCGACGGTGCTTTGATTGCAACACTTCTGAATAAGACTTCAGGTTCCTTGCAGCAGCACTTGAGATTGAATTCGACGTCAATCAGAACGCTTGCTCAGATGCGTGAGGTGATCATTTCCTACTTCAAACCAAGACTTATGTTGCAGAACACAGCTTCTAGTTCTCAAGGTCCGGCTCCGATGGACATAGGTGCCCTAAAGGGTAAAGGTTACTTCAAGGAGGTAAGAAAGGAAAGAGTAAGGGATTCGTTCCCAAAGGAATGAAAGGAGGAAAGAGTGGCTTCGGTCACTGGAACTTCATGAAAGGAAAAGGTAAGCAAGGAAAAGGAGGATTCAAAGGAAACTTCAAAGGATCAGGAAAAGGAAAAGGAAAGGACAAAGGTTTTTCGAAAGGAACTTCAGGAAAGAGTTTCACGGTTGTTTGTTGGACATGCGGTCAGACTGGTCACACTTCTAGAGAGTGTCCGCAGCAGTATCGTGTTTCGGGGTTGGTGAAACTTCAGAAGATTGGTTTGCTTCGGAGGAATATTTGGGTGAAGGTGATCCCTGGCAAGACTTCGGTGATGCCTGGGACCCCACATGGGATGAGATTTCGCCATGGGGAATTGGTGTCATTGATGACTTCAGTTGGTATTCTAGCTCTTGGGATGATGGTAGTTGGTGGACTTCAGAAGACCCCTGGGCCTACAGCTACAACGAGCAGGCCCCAGCTCCAGCGCCCCAAGCAGATTCGAGCGACACTTCCAACCAGGCCCCAGGTGTCAGCAGTTCTCATAGGAGAGCCTCCAGGGCTTTCACTTCCAGAGAGGTCCTCGAAAGCCAAAGCTTCAGCTAAGCCTAAAGCTTCAACAGCCTCAGGACTTCTGCTAGCTGCTGTCACTTTGAATAGTGTAACTTCTGGTGCTTCGTTTGAGTTTGCGCCAGTGTTGCCCATGTTAGCAGCAAAAATTTCACCACGCAAGTCAGCGCCTGTGACTCAGATTTCTGCAGCGACCCGTAGCTGCCCACAGGACCTATTGTGTCACTTTGTAAAATTCCTCTCTGCGTAACATTCGATTCCATGCCTTCAGGAGTTGCAGAAACTCCATGCCTTCAGGAGTTGCAGAAACTGCTCCGAATTGCTGATCCCTGATCACCCACAGCGGTAATGCACATCCATCGAAGATGCACTTGGGAGCCCAGAAGACATGTCTATCTGCCCACTTTACAGAGCACAGCAAGCTTCCATGGCCCACACGCACGAATTTCAAACCTTTTAGCGGCGCGAAAAGCAAATGTCGAAGGCAGCATGTGCTCTATGCTGAGTCATGGCTATACTCCGCATCGGAGGTCAAAAATCAAATTAAAGCAGAATGCAAAGCTCGCGCTTCCTGGGCCCAAGAGATACATCATCACAGCCTTCCCTGCACCACATAACGAGCGGTGATTGAATCTGCTGAACATTCCTCAGCATTGCCGAACTTGCAACACCTGAACTGGACGGGATTCTTCAGACACAGTTGCAACCTTCCAACCGAAAGACTTCAGCGGGTTTCCGTAAGCATCAGCAAACTGCATGTTGTTGCCGTTATCCGCGCCAGAAGCAAGCACAAGTTCAGCTGGCTGAGCAAATGCTGCAACCATCCACGCATGCCCTTGCGCTGGCGCAATCGTTGCCCAATGTCCATCTATGTCTGTGGCGGACGTGTCATGGACTGTTACCTTGACGGAACGCAAGACGGCTGTCCGCGCGACGCACGTACATCCTGACCTGTGAAATGACCTGCTGCGCGCTACATCCCAGGTCGATCCTGAGATTGACATTGACGCGATCCAGAGGCTTTCAGGCATGGGAGCGCTGATCGACAATGAGGGGCTGTTGCCAGGCCACAGGCCACAGGTCAGCTTTTGCAATCGCAGCCAAGGTGGCCCAGGCGATAGGTTTCATTGCAGCAGTGTGAGTGTGTGAAGCGTGTCCCAGCACATGTGCGTCTGCAGCCGATCATGCTTATTGCTGTGATAATTTGATTGTCCATGTGCAGGCTGGTGATGTGAATGCGCACACAGGCCAAAAGTTTCATCAGCAACTTCACAGCCGCAAAGTGTTAATGATGAAGGTATCGCAGTGCCAGGGATAGCAGTGATGATGATGATGATGACCAGGGTGAGCAGCCGGTGAGTCCACTGAGCCCACGTGAGGCCAGATCTAAGGCCAAATCCAGGCCAAGTACGTCCAGAGATGATGGACGTGAGGACGCGAGAGGCTCAAACGATCCAATGCCACAGCCGCAGCCAGTGCCTAGGCAAGCGGACGCAAGGCACAGAGCGAACTGTGCAACCCAGGTAGATGTGTGGGTCAGTCGCAAGTATGGACGATTGTACCATGAAGTGGATTGCGGAAAACTCTTGCAGCTGTCGTCTGAGATAGTCAGAATGCCACGTGATCAGGCAATCAGGTTGGGTATGACGCCATGCAAGATGTGCAATACGCCCTAGAGCCATGTGAAAGTCGCTTGTGCCAGCACTTGGGACTTCAAGTGATGTTCATGATGCGTGGCACGTTTTGGTGTCAGGGTCGTGCAGCGACTCGCCTGAGTTCAGCTTTGGCCTTGATACCAGCACGTTGTCGCTGTACATAGCTTGATAATTTGGATGTTGATGATTCAAATTCCTTGTACGCCATGTCATGGCAGCAAATGATGCCGCGGAGATTCGCTTTGCCGGCTTTGCGGGTACATTGGAGATGGCCCTGTATTTGACATATGTTAAAGGTCATTTTGTCATGAAAGTTTTCTTGATGGGCAGTGTCATGCGGCATGAGCCAGCTGGGACGTAATCCCGTAGACGGATCCCAAGCCCCATGTTGCACTTTCTTGTGAGGTAAAGCGTTTAAATGCTCACTTGAGGAACGCCTTCGCTTCGGCGAGTCAAGCAAGGCTTCAAATTCCTGGATGCCGATCCTCGGAGTTGGGGAGAGCGCAGGAGAGAAGGATGTAGATGTAAGTCATGCCACTAAAGCATTGCATGCGTGTGCAGCTGGAAAGCATTGAGCCAACAAGTAGATGAGCCCAAATGACGTCTCACGGGAGCATGAAACTAAGAAGTCGTGTTTTGGATAGGCATCAAATCGTTGTTGCAAAGTATTCTGCCTACTCTAATGCATGAACTTTGAGGCGGGGTGCTGACGATTGTGATTTTCCATGCCCGTGGTATTTCATGCGAAGCTGTTGTTTTCCAATTACTTGTTCAGCTTGAGATTTGACACGGTTCTGCAGGCCCCCAGGTTTTAAGACAAGTTCGCAACAAAGGATTGGTCAAGCTTGCTGTGGACGGAGGAGAGTGATTGGTTGATCAAGTGTATCTTGGATAGGTTGATTGTTGCTATTGTGATTGTTGAATTTTACACTCCCCCTGCCGCTGCATCTGCCGTGTTGTCGTGGTAGTGGTCGTCGCAGTCGTTACTGAGTTTTGTGCATTGCCGGTTGTGCCTCCGTTCAGGAAATGGAAGATCACGGACCGGAAATTGGAAATGCTGCACCTCGGCTGATTGCCCAGTCGTACCTCATGGACAGCTGCTGCAAGCCCAGGAATTTCGTTTGTTTTTGGTGGCTTCGTTGAAGCGGTTGGACCTATCTTCAAGCCTCCGTGTCAAAACGGCGGTGGTGAATTTCACGACAGACCAGAACAGTTTGGAGGATCATTTTTTGATTCGTCTTTCGCAGGAAAGGGAGGCGCATTGCATCATAGCATGGCTCGGCCCAGCGCATGTTGGACTCAGCATCTTTCAGCCTTGCTTTCAGACCACCGAGCTCACAAACTTCGTGCAGAATCAGCGAGATTTCCTGATGCTAGAGGACCAGTTGCTCTCTCAGATCCTTGGCTTCACAAGAACGAAGAGAGAAAGTTTGTTGTTTCTCTTGATCCGGGGGAGGCTTACGGACAGCGAAACTGGACTGCTGGTCGTCGACACCCTTGCGACCGTGGCCACCTCTGCCGGTCGCCTCCAGGAGAAGTGATAGCGGCCTGGGTTGTGCAAGCATTGTGCAAGGTGTGCTGACAGCAACGCTTTAGAAGATTTACGAGTGTTTGTTTGATTAGTTGCAGCACAGTAGATAAAACTAAGGATGCATCGGATGCATGTTCTTTCCAGAGCAGTTTGCCTCCTGCGCAGGAGCTGCGGGAGACTCTGGCCGAGGCTTTGAATAGATGCGAGTCAGAGGGAGGGATGGGAGAACCTTTGCTCATGCTCTCAGATGATGCTGGTCTTACGGGCGCAGCTGGAGAAGAACCGCTCAGTGTATGGTGACCTCGCTGAGCGCTGTGCTGCCCTCTTCACGTCCCTAGACTCTCTTGCAGACGCCTGCGGCCGCTTTGCTCAAGAAGTGCAGCTTCTGAGTTGTTGAAGAGGCGGATGAAACGGTAAAACATATCTTGAACCTGTTAGCCTCATACCTGGTGCGCAGGCATGCGCAGCTGTGCTGGGAAGTGTGCGGCTAGAACGATCCGCAGCAAAGCACTGCTGAGGCCTGCCCTTCCTGTGCTCCTTAGCAGACACGGGCGAGTCCGCCAGCGCCGGGGGCCTCTCTGTGTAACAGGCGTGACCGGCGTTTGGAGGCTGTTTGGCCCAGGCTGCCTGCCAAGCGCTGCTGAAGCAGCAGACCTTGGTGGCCTTTGGCCAGGAGCAGACTGAGAAGACGTAAGTCTTAATTTCTTTCAATTCTAGAAGTGCAAGGGGAGCTGTTAATGAATGGGAAGTGAGTATCTGAGACTCGCAGTTGAAGCCAGTTAACCGTTAACCTTTCTACCCTAAAAATGACCGGTCCTTTCTCATGCAGCAGAGACATCTCGCGAGAAAAAACAGTTGAAGAACTAGAGCTTATGAACCTCACAGGAGGTACACCTCCAAAAGAAACTCCCATGTGTCATACGAAAGCTTCTCTGAGCTTTTGAGTCCAGCTTCGATCTGTACTAAGGAGGTGTGGAGGGGAAACCCCCAGAAATTGTTAAATTTGGCAGTGCTTCGCGGGCCAGACCCAGCCGGAGAAGGGTTTTCGGAAGGCCACTCCGCGAACCTTCAAAATAGGCATGATGAGGGGTCTGTTCTGATGCGGATTCGGGGTGCCGTTTCGGGTAACGTGGAGGCTGCTTGGGACGCCAGATGGCAGTTGTTTTAGGCACGTTGGAAGCCGTTCTTGGGCACACGGAGGCCGTTCGATCTCCGCCGCTTCATGAAAAAATGCACGCGCAAGTATGCACCTTGCTTCTAAGATTTCGTCCCCCCCCCTCCCCCCCGCGCGGGCGCAAGTTTCCGTTGAGTACTTGCAGGACACATTTCTTTCCACGATGGCCTCAATGGTGGTCCTGACGAGCAGCAGTTTGTGGGCCGTTGCCTCGCGTATTTTGCGGCGCTTCGCTGGGAGCTTCTTCCGAAGCCAACGAAATCTCCTCCTGGTCCACACGGCACTTCAAATTGATCCACAGGACTTGTCACAATGCAGCAAGTGCAAGATGTTTACAGCTGCCTGCAGTGCTGGGCAGGAGCCTCCTTACCTGAACTTCTTGTTCCACGGAACCCTTCAGCCGTGCGAGCCGTGCGAGCTTTAGAAAGAGAGAGACAAGTTCAGAAGCGGGACTGTTGTTAAGACAGATGAGACAACGTTGAGAGGGTTCTTCGGATGTCTGGAAGACGAACCGAGGCCTCCGAGGCAAAGCACGAAGATGGCAACGCAGTTGCCAAGTGGACGCCCTGAGATCTCCTGGCCGAGAGCCGCTGCTTGGAGCCGACATAAAAGAAAACAGAAACCTCCAGCAGATTAAACCGGAAATTGAATCAGAGATACCACAGAAGTCACGTAGAATCACAGACTTCTTCTCATTTGAAGCCTTCAGGTTTGGAAGAATGTGTGCGCCCTGGCCGAGCTGCCCATGTTCCAGGACCTACCGACGCACATTGAAGAGGACCTCGAGTCCTGGAAGACGGTCAGCCCGCATTCACGTTCTTGGCAGAAACTTGCTTTTCCCGAATGCGTAGCAGAAGGGATCCCGTTTTAAGGTTGGGGTCCAGGGGTCCAGGAGGCGACACGAGGTCGTTGCGTTTATGTTTACCAAGCGTCTTCAAGCGTCTGCAAGCTGTCGTGACTTTTTACGTTTCGTATTACAAAAGTGTCAACAGTCACAGGGATCCGGGGGGATCGTGGTCGCGAAACGCAGAACAGTCGTCACTTTTGGATGTGTCTCCAGTCTTCGCGTCTCAACAGTGTCAACAGTCACAGGGAGCGGGGGGGTCGTGGTCGCGAAACGCATAACAGTCGTCACTTTTGGACTCGTCTTGCGTCTTCGCGTCTCAAAATTGTCAACAGTCACGGGGATC
>CAJNIZ010044271.1:109943-123774 GCA_905231905.1 Symbiodinium pilosum | reverse complement strand
AACTAGCCATGATTTCGAACACCTTCTGCAAAACATGCTTTCAGAAGACGCTGGCAGTGCACCTGGGGAAGTGCCTAGCTCTTCAACAGCTACTGGCGATTGGAGCAGATCCTGACACCCGGAATACATATGTCCGAGCAGCGGAACAGATCGCGCAGCTGTGGGGGAGCCAGAGCCCGAGGCCCCCAGACACTCAAGGAAGGCGCCAAAGACGGAAGGGCCGTCGCACATCCCGCCGAGGAGCTGGAGATCGACCCGCTGCGAACATGCCATACAGAGGACTGACGTGGATCGGAGTTTCATGTTATTCCTTTCCACAAATTAAGGAAGTGAGACACGGAGAGGCACCTGCGATTCAGCATTAAGAACGACCTTGATGACATGCATCCTCCTCAAGCTCCAGGCACGCTTGGTGAGGGCAGACGCGGACCCCCTTCTATCCCTCAGTCAGCAGGCAGGCTGGCAGACACCAGACAAGACATGACAAGAAGCTGCTTCCAACCGCAACGGAGGCCCTGCTGCAGCAAGCCCTCCTCAAGACCATCCAGGAGCTGATTGCAGAGACGGTGACGGCCACTTCGCGAAAGCTACAACATGGAGTCGGTGGTCATGCTACTGACGATATCCCTGCGGCCAGAGGCAGCAAAGCTCTACGACCTCTTCAAGGTGCTGGAGGATCAGTCAGTGACCCAGCTCATCGCCCTTCAAATTCGGCAGGAAAGAAACCGGCCGGGTAGGCTGGCGGAAGCACCAGCAAAGACGCTAGAGTCCTTCTTCCAGAGGGGTGCCGTCCACGGCCCCTGGGATGCCGAAAGCGGCCGGCGTGCAAAGCAGCACTCCACTTCGAGCGTCACTGAGGCTGATCAAGTCGGTAGCCTGTGCCGCTGTGTGCCTCTCTTTAACCGTAGACAGACTCAAGAGAAGGAGCGAGCTACCGAACGTGACACCGAAAGGGTGTCACGGTTTAGTCCACAGGACGCTGAATCCGAACCGGGGAGAAAGAACGCTGACCGCGAGCAACCATAGTTTCAATACTGATGGATTGCAGCACAGCGATACCCAGCCCCCAACACGACAGTTTCACGTGACGCAGGTACTACAGACACACGGCTGACGAACAGGCGCAATCAATGTTACCTCAATGCCCTTGCCATGTGCCTGCATAGACTCAGCGTCGAGCGTTGGCACCCTTGCAGAGACTTTGCAAGCCCTCTCACTTCAGGAGGAGCTGGATATCCTGCAATGTGAGCTGGGCGCCCTACCTGAGAGGCTGGAGACGGCCGACCCAGCAGCATGATGTCACTGAGTTGCTTCACCACTTATCACCCAATCTCCAAGGTCCGGCGATGCAAGGTGAGACCAACCCTGGAGCAGTCACGTAGGTTGGTAGATCGCTCTCCCACACAGCCACACATTGGATTGCATATGGGACGAAATCGGGAGCTCCAGGAAATAGTACATTCTTGGAGTAGAGATCACCACTACCTGCTTACGGTTGCGCCGCAACTCCTGATTGTCTCCATAGCCAGATTCGCATATTGCAATCAAAACGCGTGCAAGCTCCGACATTCTGTTGGGGAAGCCGACAACTCGGCCCCTCGCACCGCTCAGAGGGCCACACAGCCTGAGTTGGAAAGTCCCTTTCCATTCCCCACCCACGCGACTACCTACGAACTCCTGGGCACATAGGGGATCAAGCTCACACGGGGCGCTACAGCAGGGCCTTCACTGTTGTCCCTGAACCGGGTAGTAGCCCCGAACTTAGTCAACAAGAAGTCATGATGCACGATGACAATGTTGCTCCCACGAGAGCAAATAAGTCAAATCTTGCACAAATAGCTTCGAACGTGTATGTCCTTGCCTTCTTCAGGCAAGGAAGCAGTAACTAGCCCGGGCTCCTCAGAGCGGCTAGCGCACCTAGCATGCTTGGCGCCATGCACCTGGCGCTGGGATCACAAGCATCCCGTAAAAAACGGCAGCCCCAAGGGAAGCCGGCAAATCCACGTGCAAAGATCCGGGATGCCGTCGTGTACCCGGGCACAGCCAATGAAAGCGTCCAAGAAACGATCAACGAGCTCTTTGGGAGGACCCTTGGCCATCCCATCCGGAAGTCGGCAGTTGTCCCAAAAAAGATCAAAGGACTCCCACCAAGCGCGGACCAGCGAGGAATATCGCCACAAATTGGAATTGTTCAAAGCCTTCTGCGCTGCCCAGAAGTTGCCGCAGCGAAAGGCGGCCGACGTGGACTGGGCCTTGCTGCTCTTTGTACACCAAGCTTTCCTGGAAGGCTGGGACGTCCGAACTTTGTGCACGTCACGCTCTCCCTCGAACTCGCAGAGCCATGCAGGGATGGCGCATCCTGCATCCAGGAGTCACCAGACCTCCCCTAGCTTGGGAGGGTCTTCGAATGCTTGGCCGTCCTGCTGATGTTTGTGGCATACCTCCGTGCTGGAGAAGTCTTCGGGCTAAGGCGGAGGGACCTCGTGAAGAGTATCTTATTGGGCCCAAGATGGGCCATCAATTTGCGCCTCCGAACCTCGAAGACGGACGAGTCCATCATGCTAGACAGCAAGGAGGTTCTTTGGCTGGGGCCTGCTCTGGAATGTGCGGGAACAGTGCTCAACGGTCCTCTTCTGCCCACCAGCTACTCGGGCGTGACCAGCGCCTGGAACCAAAGTTTGATGGACCTCAAGCTGGGAAAAGGCTTCGCAGTCCTACACCAGCTCAGGCAATCCGGGGCAACATGGGACAGGTTTCGCAACTACCGATCCATCCTCGATGTGAAGCTGCGGGGCAGGTGGGCGTCGGACTCAAGCCTTCGGAGATACGAAGCGTGCCTTGGTTGCCCAGCAGTTCGAGAAGCTCAACGGGACAATCAAAACGAGAGCAAGGGCTGCACCCGAGTTGCTCAAACGCGTGGTCCTCGGACGTTGTGGCCTAAAAGACCACAGGTGAAACCCTTCCTGGAACTCTTTGCCGGTTGGGGAAACCTCTCCAAAGCAGGTGTTCTTTGCAAGGTGCCAGCAGAACTGTGGGACATTGAGTTCGGCTCCTTATCCCAGACACTGTCTCGCGGCTCTGCCAGCACATCATCAATCATGAGTTCAGCGCAGTCCATCTGGGACTACCCTGCGTCACGTGGAGCTGGGCGCGTCGAGATGATGGTCGAGGCCCAGGACCCCTTCGTGATGATGGTCAGTATTTGTATGGACTGCCAGGGCTGTATGAGGTTGACAGCCGCAAATTGCGTGAAGGCAACCGCTTGCTGTACGTGGCCATACAAATCCTGGAAGCGTGCAGCCTTGCCAACATACCATGGTCACTTGAGAACCCGCAATCGCGAGCCGTTTGTGGTAACTCAAGAACTGCGTCTCCTGTTGGAGGCCGGTGCCCGCACTGTACATTGCTCCTTTTGCATGTATGGCACGCCCTGGCGAAAAGCAACAACCTTCATGGTGCGACAATTTGATCAGCTCCAGCTCCTTCAATGTGGTGGTCCCTGTCACATTTGGGGGCCCACACATTCGCCTCACTGGCAAAGATCGTGCCGGCCGCTGGAAGACGCGAGTTGCTCAACCCTGCCCAGAGGCCTTGTGTGTGCACTACATGCAGGGATTGCTCCGCCAGTTGCAATAGACTTGCGAGGTCGGATATGGGGCTATGGGGGCATCCGTTGCGTATGTCATACCGGATGCGAATGCCATCAAGATGTTGCTTGATTTTGATTTCCTGATAATGTATCATGCTGTGAGCCTGCCTGAGCACAACTACTGAGTCTGGTGTTCTCACCCTTGCCTTACGTTGCTCTCAGGACATCTCACAGACAACCGAGCAGTCTCGCTGCTCCAGAAAATTCTGGCCTCGGGCTTCACACGCGCGTGGGAGCCACATGGTGCATACGAAGTGTGAAAGTGTGGCTAAGCGCTTCACAGAGGCCGGGTGCAATTCCCTCAGCTTGTTCAGCCTCACCGTCATCAACCCCGCCACCACCCGGGGATATGGTGGCATCCGTTGCGTACGTCATACCGGACGCGAATGCCACTCAGGCTGTTGCTTGATTTTGATTTCCTGATAATGTATCATGCTGTGAGCCTGCCTGAGCACAACTACTGAGTCTGGTGTTCTCACCCTTTCCTTACGTTGCTCTCAGAACCAAGCAGTCTCGCTGCTCCAGAAAATGCTGGCCTCGGGCTTCACAGGCGCGTGGGAGCCACAGAGTTTAGGGTTTGACCTTTAGAGAGTTTAGGATTTAGGGTTGAAGGTTTAGGGCTTAAGTGGCTGAAAGTTTATGTAAGGATTTAAAATTTAGACATTAAGATTTATCCCCGCATTGTTGCTTGAGTGGTTTTGCGGAGCATGTGTTCCGCCAACACGTGGGGAAGCAAAATCGGAAGCATGGGAAACTGAATTCCGGCAGCAGTCAGCATGCATACATGTATGCTCAAGTCTTCAGCCATGAGCGTTTAAAACGCCATGTTTGCATTGTGCTTCCTGCCGTGGGTGGGGAATGAAAGACAAAAACAAGCCAAAATACCGATCAGCTGCAAGCAGAAAGCAATCACATGCTAGACGAGTAGCCTGGCTGGGCTGGCGGGGCCAACAGCCTCTAGCACTACCCGATGACAGACTGTGGCTTCTTTATCAGCTTGTCTCAACAGCTTTCACTTGCGCTGGAAAGTTGAGCCGAGTTTTTGAAACTTCCGCATGCGCTCAAGCTTTTGCCAGTGGCCGGAATCGTGAGATTTTCCCCTTACCGCAACCGTTAGACCGTGACCTCCTGCCTTCAACCTGGACCACTCAACGTTGGAATGTGATGCGGAGCTTTGTCAATGCTGTCATTGGGACGTTGAACTGGTGCTATGGGGTGAAAAACCCTGCGCAAGGAACTGCACGTCCCACTGTGGCTAAGAATGTACGTCAACGACTTGTGGACCGTTGCATAGAATTCCATGATCGCGTGCGGCAGCCAGCTAGAGGGACCTGGGAGGGCTTGGTGCCAGATTGGGTTCCGATCCCGGAGCGCCCAACAGGCCCAAAGTATGGCAGTCTGTGCGCTGATAGTGTTGATGTGCTACCACAAGCCGGTCGTTGCAATCCAGTCAGATGTTTACCGCCTCATGTCCAGAACATGAATGGGGTGATGCTTTGATGTTTCCACATGCTGACGCAGGTTTGTCTTCCTCTGCAACCGTTCCCAACGAAGACAGACAACAGTATGTTAAGTTGGTGCTTAGGCAACTGCGCTCCAAACAACTGGCCCTCGTGGAAAAGGTGAGGGGTGGAGGCACCGTCGTTGCAGTGAGCAAGCCTGGGGGGAAGCGACAGCGAGCTGTTTGGCACGGCCGGCGGGTGTCAGCTGCTGCAGCAGTACACCCCCCAAACCCAGGCATTTGGCATCGCCAAGTGCTTTGGCTTCTCTGGGGTGTGGTTTTGGAGAGAAGATCAGATGCAGCAAGCGGGATGCGAGTTGCTGGTTTGATCAGTTGCAGCTGCCGGAGGCTTTGCGTCGCTGGATGGGCAGGCCGCCAGTCACGGTGCAGGAGCTTTGCGAGACAGGAGGCATGACTGTTGAAGAGATTCAGCAATGTTTGCTTCCAGGCGAGGAAGCGGGAGTCAATTCTCTGTTTCCTGTTAGCTGCGCCTGGCCTATGGGTTTTGCGTGGAGTTCATTCATTGCCCAAGAGTTCCTCCTGGACACATGCCGTTGCGCAGAGTTGAGTGAAAGCCAGATCATGTCGTGCGATTGTCCAACCCCGTTGGATTTCGGCCTGGTTTTTGCTGCGGCCACGGATGATGTCATGATCTTCAGCTCGTTAGGTCCTGGATGTTCGCTGAACGCTGCGCAGCGACTGGATCAGCAGTTCGAGCTGCAAGGCATTGTCCGCAACACCAAGAAGGACGTGAACGACAGTTTGTCAGCAACCTGTGTGGGAGTGGAGCTGGAGGATGGCGAGCACTTGGGAGTGCCTCCTTCCAGGTGTTTGTCGATGCTGGTGTCATTGCTCCATTTGTTACAAGTGCGAGGAGCTTCCCCCAAGCAGGTTCATCAGCTCCTCGGTGTTCAACAGTGGTTTGACCTTTTGTGCCGGTGTAAATTGGCGGTTTATGATAGGGTTTATGCTTTTGTTCAACATGAGACAGACCCTCAGCAAAAGATGATTCCTGCTGAAGTGTTGTTCGAGTTGACTGTTGGCTTCCTACTGGGAATATATTGGCGTGTGAGTTTGCAGCGTCCCTTTTTGCCATTGGTGTCTGCGACAGATGCTAGTACTGAATTTGGGTTTGGAGCCAGCGTTGCGCGTGTACCTGTGCCCGTGGTCCGAAGACTCGCACGGCTTGCTGAGAAGCAGGGAGCTTACGTGGTGCTAGATGGGGGTTTTCCGCAAGAGGCTATGGCCAGAAAGCTGGGCGAGCCTCACAAGCTGGACTTAAGCTTAGACGACTTCACAGACGTCTTCAGCATACGGCGCAAGCATGCTGCTCACATCAATGTTCTGGAGGGAGAAGCCTTTGTGATTTGGCTGCGATGGATCCTACGGTCACGGTGCCGTCACTGCAAGCGGGTGGTAGTCTTTGTTGACAGCGCTGTTTGGTTGGGAGCAGCTGCGAAAGGCAGATCTTCTACACAACTAAATCGACTTCTTCGTAAGGCAGCAGCACTTGAGCTCGCAGGCGAGTTGCAAGTTCACCTCATCTTGGTTCCGTCTGCAGAGAATCCGTCAGATGGTCCTTCACGTGGCGTTCGGCGAAAACGTTTCAGGCGGCATGTGGTTCCGCATGGCGATGGATGCAACGCGCCATGCAACACCCCACGGTCATTTACAATGCAACAGCAGAGTGCAGCTTGAAGCGTTGGAAGCTTTCTGCCTTGCTCAAACGCATCTGGCATGATGTGCAACGGCTTCCGTGCAGATGCTACTTGCTGTTTTTTCTCTTCTTTACTTGAATTTGGTTGGTCATATACTTGTAAGTCAGTGACACACGTCCTTCTGCGTCTTCCGGGCTTCGGCTGAAGGCGCGGTAGTGGGTCCCTTGGTGCTTGTAACATTCGGTGCACGCCAAGATGTGTGGGCAAGTCAACATGCTGGGATGGTGCTGGATCGGGAAATGGTTGCATCTGGTCAACCATAATGGGCCACGCTGTTTTTGGCATTTGATTTGTTTTGCCTATGGCTTCGATTCCTCTGCTGGATTTGGGGCAGACCAATTTTGATGGCGGCCGCAACCGCATCTGTCGCTGCCAGTGCTGGAAGGGTGGGTGATTCTTGGCAGCTGGACACTCCATAGAACAGTTTATGCAGACAGTGCAGGCTGCCGACATTTCTAACACCTGTGTTGCTGGCTACGCGGTTCTTTTAAAAGTCTGCGCATGAAAGGGTCACTTGAGTGGCAGTATGCTGCCTGACTGGTTCGTTCCTTGGCTGAGTTGACGGTCCCAGGCTTCAGTCAACATCTGAGGGTCACAGCTGGAGAAACGGACATGCAACAATTAAGGTTGAAGGTATATGGCTCAAGGTTTAGAGTTTAGGGTTTAGAGATGAAGGTTTAGGGTTTAAGGCTTATAGTTTAGGATTTAGGTGTTCAAGGATTACAGCTTAGGGCCTAGGGCTCAAAAAAGGTTGCCGCAGGCACCACCCAAGCTCACGAACATAGGCCAAGCCATCATCACTAGCTGTCGCAGTTGTCGACCAGTAGCCTTCCTTGCCATTGTATATGCTAAAAGACAAGCCATCACGCCCACCGTCGTAGAAGCTCTTCATGAATATGATGACATTACATCCACAGCGCCGCCAGATCTGGCAGAGCTAATTACCGCATCATCACACTCCTTCTAAGCAACAAACGCAGCTTTCTCAGCATCCTCAAGCTGCTGAATTTTTTGAGTCAGATCTTGGAACTTTTGGCGCCTCGGGGTGGCCTCTAGAGTGGCTGCTTCCAAGGGCACTCTTTTCTGCAGCTCACTTGCGCTGGGTTTTTCAGTGGTGCGCTGTTGCGCTCTTCTAGCCGGCGCTTGTTGCTTTCGCGGCGCACTGCTGTGCCTCCACGTTCCTCAGCTGCCTTCTTGTTCCTCAGCTGCTGCGGTGCGGGTTCCTCAGATGATTTTGTGATGCTCAGCAGAGCGTTGCTGTGCCTCCAGCCGGGCTCGTTTCTCAGCTGCCTTCGTTCCAGCAAAACAGGCCAAGCAGTCATGCTTGCCGATTTATCGGCCTACCGTGTCGGTGTGACGGTGAATATAGCGCCGGCGTATGATGGCCAGAGCATGACATGGTTCAGTTTTAGAAGAGCTATGAGCAACAACTTGAAATGAAATCGCAAGTTTAGATCAACAGACTTAAGTGGGGTCCGTCCCTTCGCAATAATAACTAGCTTTCGGGGTCAACAAGTTTGTACAAGAGCTTGCTCGCCCGTGAACCTCTCCAGGACCTCGCTCTGGAACCTATCCGGCACCTCGCTCCAGAACCTCTCTAACCCTGCTCTGGAACCTGCTCCCAGGGCCGCTTCGATTTGCTCCGAGATTTATTTTGGCAGAAGACCCCAAAGCTAAAGCTCTTGAGAAAAAACTTTTCAGAGTGGCTGTGATGCGGCTTGCAGGCCATGAGCGGCAAACACAAAGCAGGGCGGATTTTCTGTGCCGACGAACCAGAATTTTCATGCACTTGCTCCGGCTACGGCTTCAAATTTGACCTGGGCTCTTTTTACAAGAGTTCTTCGTCGACAGGTTCAGGATGATGCGGACCGTGCCGTTCGACTTGCCAGGTCCAGATCTTCCGCCGCCAATGTTCCTCTTCCAGCGAAGGCTCGACCAAGATTTCGTTTCAACAGTCGCTGCAGGTCATGGAAAGTCCGCCCTTCCAGTACATGACAGTCATGAGTGAGAGGTGCGTGTACTGGGATTCTTCGCGCGTCATCCGTGTGTGCACACACTCTGATACAAAAAAAGGCCAAAGTTTGTTGGAGAAATTTGCTGGAGGCGTTGAAGCCGGTTGCAAGCAGGGGGCTGAAGTACGCCTGGGGGTCTCCTGCCAACACAGACGCTCTCCGTGCACAGTGATATGAAGAGGGGACGCCTTCTGCCTTCTTCACCTACTTGCATGTACCGAGCGACAACATGTTTCCGAAACCATCCTGAGTCGTTTCTCCAGAGGACATGTGAGTTTTGAAAGCATGCGCAGCAGTACATGATGTTCGCAGTACTCATGATGGCAGACATATTGCTGCACATGTCGGGCTTTCATGTTCGTAGCAAGCTCTCCTTGTTTCACATGTTGCAAGGGGGTCTGACAATTGCCAATTAGGTTATTGTTTTTTCCGTGTGTCATTTTCAAGATCCGCACGGAAAAGCTGAGCGCTATGCCACTGTGGCAGTCCCCAACTTTTGAGGCGCTTGAAGCACGTCTTCTCCTTGCACCTGCGGCAGATTCCATGCCTCCACGCTGCTTTGGGCTTAGGGGTTTAGTGGAAGCAGCTCGCATCAGCTCGCTGTGGCTCCATTCCCGCAGCTCAGGTCGTGCAATCTCTTCGCTGCTTTAAACGCAGCCGTTACCGCAGCTTGGGCCAGGAGTCTGCAAAGAGCTTGTCCACTCTGCATGTTCCCAAACAGCATTTGTCAGGATGGAGAAGAAGAGGCAGAGGATGGGGTTGCACAGGGTGAGCACAGGGGAATGCCGCTGTTGACAGCTTCGCACCAACTAGTTGAGCCCGGCGCCGGAAGGCCATCATAGCTATTTCATCAAGGCAGATCGACCTCGAATATTGGCTGGGGCTGGTAAGCGGTGAAATCATCAGAAATGCGGAAAGACCGGACAATGCCTGATATAATGTCCCAAGCAACCGCCCGGCCCAACTTAAACAACGCTGAAAGAGCGCGCTTGCTTCCAAGAGCAAGAGGAGAGGGCATTTCCTTAGAGATTCGAATGTGCAGTGTCGCGCAAGGACCGTCAGCAGCATGTGAACTTCGCTTTCGGCCAAGCCCGTGACCGAAGCCCACCGTAGTATGGAGCCATCTAAGTAGAGATGCCCAGGTTGTCATGAAGCTGTCATTGGTGTCCATGGTGGCGGTTACTGTCCTCTGCCCTGATCTTGACCGATCTTGAATCTGGGCACAGTGATGCTCTTTGGATAGAAAGAAGCTGATTCTTCAAGGCCTTGTACGATCTGGCGAGGAGGATTTGGACCCCAGAGCTGGATCCTGAAAAGTGAGCCTCAAAAGGATTGCAAAACCAATTCCTTTGCACGGCTTTGCGCAGCTCTTTGATTCACCGAGTTTCTCTCTACGAGGCCAAAAGCACGGAGGAGTACGAGAAGCTTCGTTTCAAGGAGGACTCGCCTTTGGTGCCTTGCCAGACTGCTGCTGGGGTGCTCGTTGCTTTTTGTCAGGATTTCCAAAAGGTCTCATGGGCTTCATTCTTCAGAGTACAGAACAGCTTGCACCTCTAAGGGGCGATCTCCAAGCCTCCTCAGGTCCTTCCTAGTCTTGAACGCTGATTGCGGTTCGTCCTGCACCAGTGCTCCTGGTCCTGTAGACGTGTCAGCAGCAGGCCCAGGCTGGAGGAAGGTCTGTGACGAAGGAATTGCAGGAGCCATGCAAGTCAAGGTATGTTCACCCGAACTAATGGATGCACAGGACAAATACCAAAGAGAGTTGATGGCAGCATTGTTCGCAGATGGAATTGTGCTTGTAGAAGGCTACGCTTCGCATCGGGCATGTTAGTGAGCTCTCACATGATGCTTCAAAGTGTGGAACTAGCATCTCCATAGCAAAAGATGCAAAGAATGCCAGATTCGAAAACGGAATATACAGGGCCCTGCATAGAAGGCAGTTAACTTCCTTGCGTAGAGAGTTTTATTCGATATGACTGGTGTTATAGGGGTGTTTTCATAGAAATGCTTGGAATTGTTTCTACAACTGCATGAACATCTTTGAGGTTGCGAAACTTGTAGTGGTATCCCTGTGATGGAGATGATCATGACATGATGATGTTCCCATCGGACTTGCATGGGAGGCTCCTTTCCAAATGTGCAGGGCACTACGTACGTCCAGACTGCTGACGTGATAGGTTTTGCATGCGAGTGTGCCACACCTCCATGCGCAGTATGATGGTGGAGCATCTTCGCCTGAGAAGCCTTGAAATGGTATGTATGGGGGACCTCCTGTTTTGAAAGTACAGTGGCTTGCATTTGGATTGACAGGAAGTATGTTGGGGTCTCCATGTAACATGATGATACATGATGGCTTCGTGCATCTCTAGTCTAATGAAAGATTCAGCAGGGGCACTCACATGAGGATGAGGGGTGGTAATTTCATGGAGATCCTCAGATTAGGATGCAGGATGACGCAGGTGGAAGAGCGTAAGACAGCAGTTACGAATGGGTGTTGGATTGTCAGGTGCTGTACCTGGCCACGGTGGAGATGCTTATCTGCAGAGCACACAGAGACAAGCGTGCATCACATGCATCACCGCATCTGTCCGCATCACTGGTTCTAGTTCTCAGGTGGGTCCTGTGCAGCCACGGCCGCTGCCATGTATTCTCGAGCACCGCCGGGAGCTCTAAAGCCGCGGCGCGCCGCTTCGAAAGCTTCGCTCCTTGAGGCACCAGCTCCGGCACCCGGCAGAAGCTTCTGAAACCGAAGGTGTGGAGAGAAGTTTCGCGAAGGTGGGTCCAGGGTCCAGGGTCCAGGGCCTGCAGTGAGAAGGCTCGGAAGCTCAGGTGGAGCTGGCCAAGGACCCCGGCCTGGAGGCAAGGCAGAGCGGGCAGAGCGGGCAGAGGCACTGGCTCTCTTTTACCGCAAAAAAGCGTTTTAAAGGACTGCCAGCTCTATGGCCGGCACCTGATCATGTTTTCGCATCTGTGCTCTTCGCAGAAAAGAAGGAATACTCCTGCAGGGCTGGGATTCCGGCCGAGCCGCTGGCTTAGGCTGGCTTCGCGCCCTAAATAGGCTTGCTTCTTGCTTCGTGAGTGAGGGTTTTTTTTGCTTCCAAAGGCTCCGACGGTTTGGAGAGCCTCGTGGTTGAGGACGGTGACGCCATAAATAAAGTGCTTCAGAATCTCTGTGGTTTTGGGGGGAGGGCGGGTTTTGGGCGGAAGCTGGTTGAGGACATCCGCAAGGACTCCCTGCTCGACCGGTGGAATCACCGGACTTGCGACCCTTCTCCAGAGGCATCCGAGCATGAATGCAAGCAATGCAAGCGGGCATGGGAACAGATCAGAAGTTTGCCAGATCTCCTTCGCAGTGCGCAGCAGGTGTCCTCAAGGGAAAAGCCTTCGGAGGGAATCCCACCATCCTCCCGTCTCCCCTCGCGTCACCTAGTTGATAAGCAAAAGAAGTGCAACTGAAGACTTCACACAAAGGCGCCCTGCATTCTTGAATTAAAGCAAATGTACTCAAAAATGCCCAGAGTCGCACAGCTTCAGCACAGCACTTTTCTCACCACTTCAGGAGCTTGTCGAGCAGGCAGACAGGGAGGGGAAGAGGGGGGGAACGCGCTCGCTGCAAAGTGCCAAGGCCCTGGGAGAAGGCAACAAAGCGAGACGCGCAGCGAGCTCGCAGGTGCCCTGCCTTCGCAACTGAAGCAATGCGTGAGCAATGCGATGCGCTTTGTTCGCAGGACTCCTCCACAGCCCTCGCTGGGCTCCTGTGAGACCAGTTTACGTAGCAGACTTGTCTCTTCTTGGTAGGTGATCGGCTGCAGTATTGTGGCCGTCAACGACGTGTGCCCTCCTGCCTCACCTTCCCTCACCCCCCCGCCTCCCTCTCTCCCTCTCTCGTTTTCTCCCTCTCAAGGTATGCCGACGTCGGGCTGATGCAGCAGCAGCTGTCTCAGCCGCAGGCCTCACATGCCTCACGGGAGAGCTTCAAGCATGGAATGAAGTTGAAGGTGACGCTTTGGATCCGAAGTGAGAACGACGGGGCGAACCACCCCAGCGAGCTGGATGGTCGGGGTGGGGAAGGGGGGAAGGGAAAGAGAAGGCCTTGTTTTCGGCATGCTTCCAAAACAGGGCTTTCTCGTTGGACAGGAGTCTTCTCAGCTGGTGCCGGGTCACCAAGAGTTCTTTTTCTTTCAGCTCTTGCATCGCCGCAGCGTGCCGCAAGGCGGAGGAGGCTCCTGGTGCAAGCCCTGGAACCCCGATCCTTGTGTCAGCCTTTCTTTGAAGCGACCGACATCCCTTTAGGCCCGGGCCCGGGCCCCTCAACTCTGGGGGCCTCCGACGCCCCCGGCGAGCCCGGCGAGCCCGGCGGCAGCGAGCCTGGACACACTGGAGGCGAGCAGCGGCGAGCATACCCGTCAGTGTCACTCTTTGTGTCACTCTTTGTATGCTAGCGGCTCGAGACTGTCTGCGTGACTCATCCTGTCTCCATCTGCTCAGGGTCGATGGTGCCCCGTGTGGCGCGGACCGCTAGTTTGGGATTGGTCTCTACCGATCAAACGCTTGCAATGCTTGCAGTTTCAAAGGCCTGCATCGCCATGGAGGCCACGGCTCCAAAAAGTCTCAGCTTCTTTTTTCTAAATTCGGAAGCCGTGGAAGCAGGATGAGGAGGCGCGGATGGCGCCGCCCAAGTTTCTTCTGGACCAGACTTCTTGCCTACCACTTTTGCAGCCGTGGAATGTCGCAGCCGTTTTGTGTGCCAAGTTCGATACACATAAACTATCATAAACTATCATCAACATGAAAAATCACCCAAGCTCCCGGGGGTTTACAAGCAGGGCTGACACAGTGTGTCATGGACTCGTACAAACCCCTAAGGCCAAGGCTAGGCCGCCGACCAGGGCGAGGCCTAAGCCTCGAAGTCAAAGCCTGCACACGGCGTGAAAATGCGCGTGCTGTCTTG
>CAJNIZ010044271.1:65770-103137 GCA_905231905.1 Symbiodinium pilosum | reverse complement strand
CGGCGTTCTATGACCCGTCGACCAAGTTGTTTGGTATGGTCAATTGTTATTTGGCTCAAGCCCCCCCGTAGCTACATCGGCAGTGGGAACAAATAGCTATACGCCGTTTGCAATTGGCTTACATCGTCGACCAAGCAGAGCTTTGATGAAGGCGTGAAGGAAAACAGGACGTGCGAAGCAAGGGCTTCAATTCTGGAATGGAATTACAATATTATCACCCAGTCGCCTTTTTACATCCTAGCTATCACTTGTACGACCTATGACACGCAGGCTTAGGAACACCTGGGTGTGTTTTTGTGTGTTGCCGCTTGGAAGACGTCTGTTATTTTTCAGTTTGTGAAGGGAGTGTTTTTGGCTTCGCCGCATCCCCTGCTTCTTGAGGTTCATGAAGCACTTCGAGGACCTGGCAGAAGCGAGAGAAGAAAAGCCAAGCGCTGAGAGAAACAGAGCCTCCTCATCCTTGCCTGATCCAAGTAGCTTGGGCGTTGACATTCGAGCCTGCTGAGGGATCCTGCATTTCGCTCGTTGCTCTTCCTGGACGTCTTGGCGAATCTCGTGGCAGACATCTCCGAGGATGGACGGAGTTTCAATTTATTTGATCTTTGTTTTTGGCTGAACACTTGGTAACACATGTCTTCTTCGAGGAGTCTGCAGTTAAGCTCGCACCTGCAAGTTTGGGAAGGGCCCACAACCGCACAAAGACACGGTGGGTCTTTGGGTTTCCTGATTCTTTGGTGCATAAAACTGTTGACAGTTTCAAGGACCCGGAAGGCTTTCCTTGGTTCTTGGTTCAAGTTCGTTTGAAAGGACAGCTTTTGGCGGGAAGAAGCCCAAGGCTTCTGGGATCGGACCGGGTCTGTTTGCGGGTGTCGCCAAAGGCGTTTCCCGCATGACTTTCATACCACGATGTGGTCAGTTGAGTGTTTTAGTGCGTCCAGCCAGCTTTCGATCAACCATGCAGAGCCTGCAACCATGAGCGACAAACAACGAGCACATGCACGCATTCTTCTCACACGTGTGTTGCTGTGGAATTTTATGGTGCGCTGTTGCCTAACGCAGGTTCAGACCCCTCTGCGTGTGCTGTCCCATTTCTGGCTGCTCCGTATTGCTGCGTTTGATGAATTACAACTTCAACGTGCTCCGCCCTTGCAGTCGGCAGGGTCATAGCAGCCAGATAGCTGCGAGGGCTTGGAGCGACCGGTTTTCCGAGAATGTCAGCGATGGCACACGGTATGCAGTTTTCTGGAGCCGCATCCTGTGAAGTAAGCCAGACTCGGCCTGGTAAAGGGGCCGTGAATTTGTCAGCACAGCAGAGCTGGAGTGAAAACGGAAACTTGTTTTGAACCGAGCTGGGGCAATGACTTTTCAACCTCGCTTGTGGCTCATCTGCTGCCTTGCAAAACCCCTTCTTCCAATGGCCGAGACCGCGCAATTCCATCGGCCCGCCTTAAAACAGCCCGCGTACAGTCATGTTTGAATCTTCATGACAATCACGCGCGCTAAACCCGAAAATGAGGGCTTGGCAAAAAGCCCCCTACGACCTACAAGCAGGAAAGGGTCCTAGTCGGGCTCACGCAAGCGCCACAAGGGCTGCGGTCAGTCATTGTCATAGGCAGGGAAGACAAATACCATCGCAAGGCATCGGCCCAAGAAGCCAAGAAAGTTCCAAGAATTGCAAGGAATCTCGGTTTCGGTTACACGGGACTGTGCAAGCAAGGTGGGCCTGAGCAGGCCAGATGCGACGAATAGCCGTGTCCAACACTGGAAGGGCCAGAGGCTCATATTTAGAAAACACACTGCGAAAGCGATCTGCGAAAAAATTGGCATCTGAACTGGGCACTTGATTTATTGCGGTGCGCAGCGCGGCCTCTGCGCGGCTTTTGCCGGCGCAAGAAACCTAGAAAAACCGATTACGAGAGTCCCAAGATGTCCCAAGTATGGACCACGCAAGCAGACGAAACATTGAAATCGTGGTCTCTTACCAGGGCACTCCACCCGGACAATGTCATGCGTGAGCACGGTTTGCGGTGGTGAGTTTGCATCAAACACAGAGCGGATGTGCTGGGAAGCACCTCGCCGTTGAGGAGAGCCATCTGAGCGTTTCTCACGTTTAGCGCTACCAGGAAGAAAAGTGCCAGAGACAATTTCAAAATCCATGGCGAATTCGAAATAGGGTACACCTTTTGTGGAGTCAAGGGGGGCATTAGGCCACTTAAGGGAGGAGGCCTACCAAACAAGGGCCCTATATAAAAATTCCCCCGCAGTAAAACGGAGGACGTGAGAACGGCTTAAAGAGTCCACGAAATTGGGAATCATGAACGAACTATTCAGGAGAGTCGTCAGAAACCTCGCGTTGCAGGGGAGGAAATGATGGTCCCGAAGGTTTGGCAAAGGTAAGGAGACGGCGCTCCTTGGCAACCCTGGTGCGGTCAAGAGCAACATGCGCTGCCTGTCACACACAGCGCGAGAGAGAGAGAGAGAGATGTATATTGTGCGCGAGCAGCGACATAAGTGGCATCAAGATGCTCATTGGCAACGGCAGAAGCAGCACCGAGGTCTGCACGGTAGGTGGCGGATTGTTTAGGCTCTTGCCAGAGCACAACACGGACGCAACAATTGCGAATCAAGATAGCGCTGCGGGCACGCAAAACAAGATCAACATCATCCCGATCCTTAGGCCTAGCACAGGAGCCAGTGACCAAGCTCCAAAACTGAATTACAACAGGGCACGAGGCCTGAATAGATCACGCTGGTCACGTCCAGCGAAACGCAGAGTGCAAGAAGTATAGCCCGAACCATGTTTTGTTCGGGACCATAAAGCCTGGAAGCGAAATTAAGGGGCTGAGGGGCCCTACAATACCGAATACAAAACCCAGCTCGGGCCGAAAGCGGAAGGAACGGCTCTGGACCGTATCCGGCGATACAGAGTTTGACAAACCCGTCCGGTGTTGGGTTTCCAAAGCTATGTTACGCATGTGAAGGGCATCCGCGGCAGGTAAAGCCGGTTGAGGAACATACAGAAGCCGCAAAAAGTGCAAACTCTGCTCCGTAAGGCAAGCGATGCCTGTGAAGCGAGTGCATGTTGGCAGCTGTGCGTCAGATGCCAAAGGAAATCGTCGGCGAATGTGTGCCCAAGCAGAGCGAGCTTCAAACATGTGAGAGGAGTTCTCAAGTGCCCCTTGATTACAGAAGGGCGAGGCCTGTGTTGTCGAAAATAACAGCAGCTTGAACAGAATTCGCCAGGATTGCCTTGAGAGTACCAGCTGCATAGTGCTGTTGCTGTTTGAACAAACGGCGCAAAATGATGAGGGAAAGATGGCGATCGAGATATAAGAACCCTTCCAGGTGCTCAATTGCATTTGGGATTGCCGCAGAGCAGGCCCTAGCAGGCCCTGACTTGATGCAAAAACCAACCTTTGCAACATTCAAGCCAGGAAACAGGAGGAAGGAAGGGGCAGCTGAAGGAGGAGAAAAAATCCCAAGACCACTGAAGTGAGTCTACGTTAAATACGGGCCCAGGAACCCCCAGGAACCCCGGAGTTGGGAAGCCGATGCTGTAAAGCCCACACCGCCTCACAAGAGGTACGGAGCGAAGCATGCTCAAGGCACATACATCGCAGAGTAAGCAAAGGCCGGTACAAGCAGACCTGCAGAGGATCCACGAAAATCAAGACACAAAGCCCATAAAGCCTGCATAAAACCCGTGCGAGACCATCATAAACCCTGGAACCCATCACGACTCCTATCCACAGTTTTATACC
This sequence comes from Symbiodinium pilosum, assembly GCA_905231905.1. NCBI lineage: Eukaryota > Dinophyceae > Suessiales > Symbiodiniaceae > Symbiodinium > Symbiodinium pilosum. The sequence continues at coordinate 99,376 of CAJNIZ010044271.1, read as the reverse complement.
ATGTAGCCCATCATAAAACTCGCAAGGACCCCAACCATGTTGATGATGCTGGCCGCCCTTCCGACATGTTGGACAGCATCATCAGCATCACTGGAGGTCCGTTCCTCGCTCCTCTGTACCCAATGGCCTCTCATCAAGTCCGCATGTTTCTCAGCCCAGGCCCCAGACAGGCCTGCTAGTTTTAGCCTTCAACATTCCCTCCACAGCGTTGGGGGAAGCTTCCGAAACGCATCTGAATTTGAGCTTCGAGTCTTAGAGACCTCTCTGCTAGCTTCATCTGATTGGGCTATCCTGAGGTTTGCGAATTTGAGCTCTGCCCTAAGTCCAAACTCCGGCCTGGCCGTTGTGAGTGCGGATGCACCTCTAAAGCTGAGCGGCACCGAGCGCATGGTATTCTGCGATGAGCTGTGTTCACAAATTCACTGTGTGGTTTTCATTTCAAGCTCAGCTGCGTTTGCGCTGCGTTTGCGTGACTAGATGCTTCCCCACCCATGCGCGCCCCTTCGACCTTCCAGTCACGCATCAGCACCAGAAGCCTTTGCTCAAAAGTCGCCTCATTGCGAGCCGCAAAAGGCCTCGCAGGCCACTGGGGGATGAAGGCACGTTTGCACACATTTGAAGGAGGTTGGGTTGGTTGCTGGTTGTTGGGCTGCGGCATGCTCTGGCTTTCTGCTCTCGTTTCATACCCGGAAGCATAGAAGGGAAGAGCGTGTTTGGGGCTTGCACGATAGTTTTCATATAGGATCCTCACGATACAGCGGCCAGGTTTTTCTCCCACTGAGCTGACCTGAATGACCATGCTGTTCGCTGCAGAAGCCTCTGCCAGCAGCACGTCTTCAGATTCCTGTTCATTGGTTTTTTTGCCCGTGCACCTTGAAGAATGTCCAGAGTGTGGGGTGTGGATGGAACGCAGTAAATTGGATGCAGGGTTGGAGGGAGATGGCTGGATCACGCTGGACTGGACTGACGGGCGCGTGGCTGGGTGGATTGTTGTGCGGAGCACGCTTTTGTGGACATAAGTGCTGTCTTAGAGTCGTAGAGAGAGAGAGAGAGAGAGAGAGAGAGACAGAGAGAGAGGGAGATTAGGCGAGAGAGCTGAAAAGAAATGTGGTACTCACGGGACTTTGGTGGGTTCTCTGGTTCGGCTACTGTGAAAGTTTGGGGCGTTCATAATCTAACCGCAGTTGGCAAAAGGTGGGCAGTCATTCCGCACTCGTGTTGATTTACACGACTGCGCCGTTTGTTACCTATCTGACGTCCGTCATAGGATCTGGATTTTCGGAAGTTACAGCGAGGGGAAACTACCCGGATCTGTCTAAAGCTGTGCTGCGCCTGCGCTCGAGGACTGGACATCATTGGAAAAGCTCGGAATCTTGCGGAAGGGTACGCTGCACCCACGAACAGAGTTCGCCAGCTCATAGGGTTGTGATTGGAGTCTGAGATCTGGTGAGATGTGCGACCTACCTTCACATCTCAGGTATTATGCGAACTGGTGTCAGCTGGTTCTGGCCGTCGTAGAAATCTTGGTCACCAAGAAAAAAGTGGACCGCGCGAAGGAGAAGGCTTCAGCTTCCATGGCATCCGCTTCCGGGCCCGAAACGCAGCGGAAGGCAGTCTTGGTCGCGCGGCTCATGTTTTAAACAAGCACCAGGTTGTCAAAGTTGTCAAGGTGTGATGGAAAGGGTGTATTGCATCCATGTAAGGCGCAGTTGGAGCTCAGCAAGTTCGTGGCTGATCTGGTCAAGGATCGCATGATATCGCACGATTTGCATTGGGATACAGGGAAAAATAACGGATGCTGCAGGCTTTCTGGGACTGTGAGCTCCCCTTTGCGCCGGGCACTCAAGCTCAAAGACGCCAAGTTTGCTTGCCATCTCAAGTGTTGAAGGTCTGAGCTGGCGTTTTGCGTGTCTGGACTTTGGGCTGCCTTGGTGAGCACTCACAAGTGCGCTGCATTTGGGTGCCGTATCTTTTCCGGCCACTTCCGCTTTGCCAGATGCCAGGTATGCATTGCGGGCCATAAAATGAAGCTTGGGCACGGCAAGAGGCGGTGTGAATGCCAAAGTGTTGCAAAAGTTGTGCAAAAGTGTTGCAACTGTGCGACAGACGGTGCCTGGTATATCAGCATAGCTCGCATAGCTCGTAGACGGCACGTTGTTTTCTCCGACTTGAAGGAAGTCTCGAAGGCTCAAGCTACATCCAGATGGCATGGTCGCTGTCAGTCAATGACCTCGATTGGCTAAATTGGGAGCCGAGCAAGCTTGGAACTTGGAACTCAGTGAACTCAGGTTGATTCAAGGCATCAGGGACTTCTCCTTTTTGCCGAGGCCTTCGGAGGGAGCGAATGCTCAAGAAGGGGTTTTGCCCCGAAAGAGCCTGGCGCGTAGCCTGGCGAGGCACAGGCGCACAGAATCGCAGAGACAAAAAGACTCTAACGAATATTGTGGCCGCATGTGGCTCGGCATCTTGGCAGGTTTCCTCAGACGAAGCATCCGGAGGAACGGCTCATTCACTCGAGCTGGATTTCGGGTAAGCCACAGGCCGAGAGGTCTTTACCCTGAAAGGTGGTCAGTTGATGATGTCCGATGTCTGGTCCTTGCGCCTTCTTGAAGTCCTGGCTCAAGGAAGAGAGGGAAGGACATGGCATGCAAGCTGCACTCAAGGAAGGGAGAGAGAGAGAGGGCAGGGAGGGCAGGCAAAAACTGGCACAGAGCACTTAGTCAGCATAACGGAAAGCAACAAACAACTATTTTGGGGAAAAGTTCAGCCCATTGGCTGTGCCTTTCTCCTTTGATGACTCGCCAATTTCAGGCAGGCTGGCTTATTCGAAGCAGCTTCTCGCACGGCAGCACAGCAATCTCACTCTTTCGAGGTCCTGCGTGGATGGTGGCACTGGGCGCAGGCAAGAATTTGAAGAGGTTTAAGGGGCCTTTGAAGAAGCGATTCTCTTTCTAAGAAAGCCTTCAAGAAATGAAAGAAACGCGATTTCCTCCTTTTTTTGTTTGTTTGAAGCCGTGTAAAGCCTTTTCTTCTCAGCTCTTGAGAAAGAGGACCTGCGCTTGGCGGCGCTGGAGCGGCAGATCCGGCAGGAGCCGACGATCCGTCTTTTCGAAGAACCCAACAAAGGGGGAGGTTTGGGGGAGGTTTGGGGTTATGGTTTGAGGGCGGGGGGGGGAGGGTGGTTTTGGGGAAGGGATGGTGGTTGCGGGGGGGAAGGGGGTGGTGTGTGTGTTGTTTTGAAGAGGGGTGGTGGTGGTTTTAGGGGGGGGGAGCTCTACGCATGGCCCAGCATGCACGGCTGGACATCGGTCAGGATCCCACAAATCTGCGCCGCCGCCGGCTCGCAGCATCCTTGTACTGCAGAAAGGCAGATGCGGCACATGCGCTGCTTCAAATTACAAACAGCTGCTGGGGGCTGCTTCTGCTGAAGCTTTGCTAATTGAAGCCTCGAGAGGCCGAGGAGGCTTGTGACATGGGCGAATCAAGTGAGCTGGAGAAGGCCAACGTCCACTTGAAGGCACAACAGAAAACCCAAACTGTCTCAGCTAAAAACAGAGCTGTCAAGGCTTTCGGCTTTCAACTGCTTAAAAGTGCCTTGTTCCAGGCAATCCTCTCGGTCTGGGTCTTAGCTTTGCTGAGCTCTCTCTTTCGTATGTCTTCTAAAGGTCTTCAAGCTTTTTCGGCACAAGAAGGAGGATCTAGAAGCTTGAGTCAGAAGCGCAGATGCCTATGCTTCTATGCCGGATATGCTTTAGCTCAGCACGCCAAACTGTGCTGCGCCCTGATACGGGATGGGAAGAGACATTTTGAGCCATGCGGGAAGCCACGGAAGCCGACTCTGTCGAGGCCAGCACCAAGCGTTTACCCAAGTTTAGCCAAGCCAAGCGGCAAAAAGACTCAGATTCAGAGAGAGCAGATTGGTCAGTGATGCTGTTCATGCTGCTGCTTTCAGGCTGCTTTCTGCTTCACACGTTACAAGTGGTAGGGTTATCGTACATCGGTCCAGTTTTCATGTATCGGTTGAACGTCTACAGTACTTGGGAAAACCATGTCTTGGGCTTGGCCACTCCTTAACAGCATAATCAGGAAAATCTTGTTGATGACAGCATCTACATGCAATTCGGCGGTTTCAGCGTATTTTGATGGCCTCCTGTTGGAAAATCCCCATGGTACACATAAGATTTCTCTCGGGCTCCTATGGCGGAATCCCATAGCAAAATCACAATTTTGGCAGGCTCCTGTTACAAAATCCCCCTAGTACGTATAAGGCTTCTCTCGGGGTTCTACAGCGAGATCCCATAGCAAAACAATATTTTGATGGGCTTCTGTTGGAAGATCCCCCTTGTACATGTAAGATTTTTCTCGGGTTCCTGTCGCGAAATCCCATATCAAAATCAGTATTTATGTAGGCTCCTGTCGAAAATCCCCGAGTACATACAGTATTGCTCGCAGGTGTTGACGGTGTTGATGCAAAATCCCCTAGTAGGCGACATGTCTGCGTACTCTTTTCGGCTCTACCAAACACAGCGTCTCCTTGGGATTTGCTGATGTAGGGTGGCCAAAATGCATGCGAAACGTACTGCAAACGTTAGCGTCTGCAACATAAGCAGGTACACCTCCTGTCCGGCTCTTCAAAACACAGCGTCTCCTTGGGGATTTGCATCCCGTGATGTATATTTTCCCCAATGATGTATATTTTCCCTGATGCAGCATCTACTTGCGGAGATGCATATTCTCCCCGACTGATGTGTGATAACCCGGGCCCTTGTATCGTTTCCAGGCTGAGGCGGACAGATACGTCAAAGCCGCATGTGTGAAAATGGAGGCACCCCTCGAGGCCGTGCAATCTAATTTCGATCATCGGGGACAGGGCTATTTGACATCCGGGAATGCGAAGGGTTGGGCAAAACCTGTTGTAAGGACCTTCGTATGCTCATTGGTACATCCTCTGCAGATAATCGTACCTCCTCGGCTCCTCACATCCGCAAACAAACGCCAATCCACAGCATTTCTCGATATGTTCCTTGACACATGCCCCAGGCTTCCTGCTCATGCATCTGCACTCGATTTGCGCGTGTCATTTGGCACCTACTCCAACACTCCTCCTCGTGTGAACCCAGAGAAGGGAGAGTCCCAGAAACGCATGACAGATGTACAAGCTCAAGTGGTCTCTCCTAGCGTACCATATTGGCTCTTTGCCAGCTGCCCCGGAGGCTGGTCTTTCACCCTTTTCTTCTTTCAAGGCCGAGGATCCGAGAGGGCTTGAGTCAAATCAAAACTGAGGGTTAGCTGGACTATTCCTTCGGCAGCAGCCCGGAGTAAATTTACAAGCAACGTAGAGGCCCATCTTGCGCCTAGTTGCTTCAAGCATCCCTCTACACAAAACCTTGATTGGGGCATCGGCTGGAAATTCATATGATGGAGATCGAGTCCTTCGTTGATGGCCTGGCCCCTTATGTAAGAGACGCGAATGCCAACGGAACATGTTCGTTTCGCACTGTTAGGAATGCTCCGTCATCATGAACTAGCTGTGTTGTCGGATCAACATCGCATTTCAAAAGCTGAGATAGCATCCCCTTGTGTGATCCCAACCTGAGTTGTTGAAAGAATTCACCTCATCTTCAAATGCCGACCAAGCTTTAACCGTTTGCCATGAAGACTTCCAGGCTAAGGGATGATCACTCCAATACGCCCGTAGCCACTTCGGGACTAGGATGCTCCTGTCGCCCAGCTGGACTTTCCAAAGCACAACAGCTTGTCATTCAAGGTCGCATGAAAATTGTAGTACAGTTTGCAATCAAGTGTTCCCTTGACATACGTCCATACACGCTTTGCAAAGTCCAAGCCAGTGATCCCTTTACGGCGCATAGATCATGTCTGGTCCGCTGACAAAGCCACTGTAGCGAACCATTGACAAAGCGCTTCCAAGATGCAGCCATGACCGCTTCTTGATTTCCGATTGTAGCCAGACGCCTTGGTGCAAAAGGGATATCTCTGTGCGGTCAACCTACAAGCCTCATGTGACATCAGACTTGATGGGAATTGTCTCTCCCTCCAAAGCCACTTGCCCACCAACCTGCAAAACCAAATGGTCGGTGCGCAACATGTCTTGGATCTTCAAATCCTAAAGATCTTGACGCTGGGATTTCATCCGGCTCCAACAATGAAAGCATCATCCACACACATGATCAATGCTCCACTATCGTGTCATCATCTTGAGGTATGACCCAGGCACCGCTTTCAAGTTCCCATAAAGTGAGGCATACCAGTGTATGGTGCTCCCCATGGTCCAAGACTGCGTGCGTCAATGTATTGGTGATCACTTTAATGCCCTCCAAACCATGCCTCTTGGGATAAGCCCAGCTTGTAGAGAATAGGGCGTTGAAGGTAGCCCTTGTCTAGCGGGGCATTCAGGAAACCTAGACTGATATCCAAAACCATGCAAGTCCACGTAGTTGACCATCTCGCCATCATTGGCACCACAGATCTGAGCATCGCTTGACCTGGATTCGAGCTGTAGTTTTCAGGATCAGCCTGAGTTCCTTTGTTCCGAACCCTTGCCCTCCTTGCTTTCGCAAGCAAACCGGCCACGCTCCCATAAATGTCGTCGCCAATGAGGATTTCAGAATCTTCCATGGGTCTCTTTGTCGGAACCTATTTGCTGGGAACCGGTTTCATGCCTGGGTCTTGCGCGACATCGTCCAGCGCACCTTTCTTTTGCGTACCGACTGTTGAGTTTGTGATTTAATTTAAGGCATTCAGCAACTGCCGGAACTCTCACTCAAAGGTGCTTTCCCTGTAGAAGACTCCTGCGTCCTCATGTTCGGCGCATGATGCGACGGGGGCCTTCCTCAGTCCTCAGTTTGTAGCATCTCCTGTTCTATGGAATGCGACAACACCACATAACCCTTTCCTGAATCCGGCTATGGAAGAGGCACTCCACTTGTATTCGGCACACCTGACACCGTGTCTTTGCAAGATGCCATTCCAACAAATAGAACCACTTCAAAAAGAGCACTGCATCCCAAAGCTCGTTCTTCAACCATCAGGATTCCCAAATCTAAGCCCAAGTCTCGAATCGCTTTCACATCTTGGACTTTCCCAGTACCAGTCATAACGCTGCACCAGCACCAGGGCTCAGTGGGGTACTGCACGTGTTTGTGCCAAGTAGATTGAAGGCTCGGCCTTCGGTTCGAAAGGTTGACTTTCCAGCAAGATAGGAATAGATCCGTACAACACCTGGTCTTTCTCCAGCTGAGGCAGATGCCTCAGCCAGAATTTCTTGGACTGCATTGAAGATTTCCTCCCTGAACCTCCTCCTCAAACCCGGGTGAACTGCAATACACGACCAAATGCTTCCACAAGCATGTGTCTCACATGCTCGTACCCAGGCTTGTATAGTCCTAGATCAATGCTGCGTGTTTGCAAACTCCAGTTGATAACTCAGGTTCAACATGCCCAAGCCTCCGATCGAATTCCAAAATCTGATCTCCGGGCGTGGCGGATGTGACGGCGCGGCTCAAAACTCCTCATGGTTTGAGGTGGAGATATGGGCCTGAGAACTCCAACCTGTCTGCGGATGCAGTCTTCACTGCTGGACGCCAACTGCTGACCGAGTACACTGAGATCGCGACGCGAACTCCCTTGCCAGTTTTCAGTTTTCAGTCCCATGGCGGAGATACCACCTCCCGTCAACAGTCTCCGTTGGCGCCTTAGCACGTAAATGGCTCGATCTGTCTCGTTACTCTGGATCCATAGTTCATCACCCTGGCAATCCCGGTGATGATTTAGACAGACCAGTCCACTTTGGCTACCTGCGCAATTTCGCGAATCCTTGTTAGGCAAGAATGCAAGGTCATCATGTATGATCAAGGTGGTAAACAGCAGCGCTGGCATGACCTTGGCAAATGCCAGTTAAGGCGTCTCTTGCAGGATACAGGATAGGCCACACATTCCGAACATCCAAGTGCGCTTGAGATCGGGCCCCGCACCAAATCGTTAGTCCGGCGCAATGAACCTTTTAGCAGCGATTCCTCTGCCCATGCTTCCTCTGCGGCAATGGAATCCCAAGATCGGACTAGGGCCTAAACCACCCTTACCTAGGGTCCCAAGTCCGAAGGGCTAGCGCACCCAGCTCATGAGTTTACTCTAACCCCACGGTTTTTAACAGGGGTAATCGGTGCGTCAAGCTTTCCTTGCTGCAAGAACTACGGGGTAATCAGCGGTTCTGGTTGTCGGCGTTACGCGTCTTGTTTGGTTTGTTGGGCGCCAGCAACGCGCTCCTCGGTCCTCCTTCGCCCTCCGGGGACGCGGTACCTCGAGGGACTACCCCCTCCGAACGTGAAAGGCTGGGTCAGGTTTTGGGACGCGGTTGACAGCGGTACCTCATCAAGGTCCGGGATGAGTGGGCTACTCGGCCCTCTCCTTTACGGAAATGCTGGCTCTCCCTCAGGTTCGCTCTCGTGTGGTGTGGGCTTCGGGGGACGCCACGCTGGACCGCGTCGCTGGCTCGGCCTCTTACTGAAGAAGTTGCGGAGCTAACCCAGAAGAGGCAGATCCGGGACAGTCAGTTGCGGTCAAACCAAGAGTCTTGCCACGGAAGTTCTCGACTCCGAAGCGGCTGAGGCAGCCCTTCAAAAGGAGGCTGAGTACGTAGCCGCTTCGGACATCGACTGGTCTGGCAACAAGGAAGAAGTTACGGTAGCGCAGGCCTTACCAGGCCGGGGCGTTTCCGTAAAAGAAGAGACTGAAGCGCGTTTCGCGCCCGGCTCCGCCAGTTCCTCAGGCTCCCCCCGTGGGTCGGGACGACGTCGAAGCTGAACAGGCGGACGAGGGTCCCGAGTCAAAGCAACTCAAGAAGGAAGAGTCCCCTGAAGCTGGGCTCCGCAGAAGGAAGGTGCAGTGCTAGTCGCAGATATCGACCGAGCGAACTGGCAGTCCGGAGCTGAAAAGGCTGAGGTCTTGGAGAGGCTCAAGGAGCTCGCTGAAGGTCGAAGGTCTTCTCCAGCCGGACATCGAGGGTGGTGTCCCGATCTGGGTGGCCCGGCGCCGTCCGAGCCCGGGAAAGAGCAGGACGGAGCAAGCCGAACGCAAACAGGCTCTCAACTCGGCAGGATGCGAGCACAGGGAGGCAAAACGCGCGAGAGAAGAACTCGACCAGGACCTGGACGAAGCAGCCCACCGAGAGTTGAAAGACTTTGGGCGGGACGCAGCTGCTTTGGGAACGGGCGCGCTGACCTTGGACCACTGGCTCCTCGCGGTAAAGGGCACTCCGCACTCCTAACCGCGTCCTCCCCTCTTTTGACTGCTGCTCTTTCGGTCTGCGCTGGACGCAGCGGAGAAGGGAGCCCACCTACGCCACACGTCCCAGTACTTGCGAGGTCGAAGAGCTTCGCGCTATCGTGCCTCGACTGCGCCGGACAGAAGGCACCGGCGCAGACCTCTCCCGAGAGGACCTGACTCGAACCTAGTGAAGCAGGAACTCCCAGCTTCAACCCCTCTGTGTCGGTTACCATCCCCTTTCTTGAAGGCCCGAAGAAAGCCTGCACTGATGCCTCCCAACTCGAGGCATCATTTTTCCACTGTGCAAGGGCGTGACGAGTGGAAAGCGGAGACTCTTTCCCCGAGACCACTCAAAAGACTCACGTCTCCCAGTGGCAGTGGTGGGAACTCTGGTGCTCACACACCTTTCTCATTTCTCCTTGGAGGAAGGTGGAACGCTACAACCAGGCCGAAGAATCCCTGTTCGTTCAGTTCATGATCCACTATGTGATTGGTGAACTTAAAGCCCCGGAGACGGTCAAAACCCGCCTCGCAGCTATCAGGGCCTTCCACCCTACCGCCTGCCTGCCTCAGGTCCCGCTCACCCTCGCTGGCCTGAAAAAGAGGTATGGCACCAAAGAGAGACGGCACGTGGCGAAGGGCATGGCCCAAGCAGACTTGACGCCGCGCTGAGTGGAACGGCGCGCAGGTCTGTGGCACGTTTCGTGCCCGGGCCGCGGAGGTCTTCTGAGAAAATGGCCTGTGGCGCGTTCCGCGCCCGGGTCTAGTTTGCCCGACCCGAGATGGGAGGGGTGTGAGCGCTTGTAGACCCCCGCGCGCTACGCTCTTGCGGAAAAGGTCTGCCGCCTGCCGCACTGTTTTGTGTGAACTCTTTCGTACAGCTTGCGTACGTTGGGTTCTTACCGTTGTGCGGCAGGCTCAAGCTGGGTGAGTAGGTAGGTTGTACAGACGTAGAGCCCACCCCCCCACCCCCTGAGCCCTGAGGGCAAAGAACCTTTGTAGACCCCCGCGCACTACGCTGTTGCGGAAAAAGTCTGCCGCCTGCCGCACTGTTTTGTGTGAACTCTCAGTTCTTATGGAGTCTGGGCCTGGGCTGAAACGTTAATGGCCGGAATATCCCCCAGAAATTTCCACTAAATCCTACCCTTTGCGGCACCACTGCGGTTTCATACTGCTGCCTGCACGAACCGGTCGGCAGGGGGTGCAAGAGGTTTGATGGTCTGGTCAGTCCAGTGCCAAGGTCCTCTCTGGCTGTCTTGCTCAAGCGGGGCGCTAGTAGGCTTGAGTGTCGCTGCCTTCTGGGCGACATCTGATAAACCTGTTCAGCGTCCGAAGTTGCTTCTGGATCCTGTGGCTTCCAAGCAGGCTTTCTGTTACACACGAGCTCTTTCATGTTTCGGACACACTTGCTCAGTTCAGTCTTCAAGGTGCCCAGAAGTTTGACAGGGCCTGCTGTTCCTGTGCCAGTTTGTATACCCACCCGCTGACTCAGGGCCCAGGGAAGTCCCTTCGGCCGATCCCTCAGGCTTAGTTTCAACTGGTGCGCCGCTTTTTCATGGTCTGACATCGCGCTTACACTGTTGACATCCCGGAATTGATAGATTGCACTGCGTCCTCAAGAAGGGCATAGCCGCTAGCTACACAGTGGTTAATTCCGAGAATGGCGGCGCGTATGTCCTCTACGGCTCCAAGATTATTAGATAGTTTCTCTCGTAGCTGCACAAGATTGGCACGGCAAAGTGTTGCATCAAAGTGCAGAGGACATCATCTAGACGGTCGTACTCAGATGGTCGTACGTCTAGAAAGTTCCTTACGGCCTTGAGACTCCTCAGATCCCCGAACACATCCGAACACACACCCGAACCCGCAGCGTTTCTCGATTTGTTCCTTGAACCGCATGCCAGGCGTATCATCCTTGCGCAGGGGCCATGCTTCCTGCTTCATGCATCAGCATTCGATTTGTGAGTGTCATGTGGCACCTACTCCATCACTCGAAGAGTATCGTCCCCTCACCTTGTTTGCAAGGACAGCAAACCTCAAACCATGTCCTTTATCACCATTTGGCAAAAGGTTGCAAGAGTAGCTCTCAAGAGCTTCGTCCAATCATCGACAGCTCCACGACCGGCACGGCAATGTCACTTCTAGACTTGTGTGGAGGTTCTGAAAGGAAGTACGTGCAAATGGAACTCCTTCTTGCAGGCCTCGAGCCTTGATCACCTCCTTCTGCTGGCGTCCTCAGCGGTCCTCCCTCCCAACGAGGCGAGCTTTGGCTGGAAAAACGCCAGAACAGCTAAAATGCCAGAGGCGGGCGTCGTGCTGGAGGCTGGTGAAGGCAGGAAGCTAAAGAGGTGCTTCTAATTTGAATGAGTTTCTGGATGATTTTGAGTTGCCTTGCTATTTGAGGACTTCGGGTTTTGGGGGCCACGCTCCGCTGCCGCTTTCCCCGAACAGCCTTCTTCCGCCTGCGCCGCGGAGCGGCGGGTGCCGTGAGCTACGAGGTGAACTGCCCTGCGCTGGGCCTGCGGCCCAAACGTGGGGCCCATCTTGGGGGAAAAGGTGTTGAGCTCTACACTTTCACTCCTCGGTTTAGGCGGCCTGCGGAAAACCTGGACGTTTGAGAGTCCGCGGGCTCTTGCCAGGATCTCAGAGTTGAGGCACAGATTTCGCTCGCTTGCCTTTCCCCTCCTAGGCAGAAGTGCTGCTGGAGACCCCCGCCTTAGACATGCAAAGAAATGCCTTTGGTGGACAAAACTGAGAGCAAAGGCACCTTCCTGACTCGGCCACGGACTTCCTCGCCCACGCCGGGGCTTCGAGATGCACAACCGCGCAACGCAAGCTTCATTGCAAGTTTTTCAGCGAAGTTGTCGCATGTTTCCGCATGGAAGGCCCGAGCCACTGCACTGGGTGAGATTGTCTTGTTGACGAAGGAGTGCCTGTGCCTTGCCTCCTGGTCTCACGGCTGAGGGCTAGTAGTCACATGTTCCATGCAGAGGCAGCTTGTACGAGTCACGAGTCACAAGTTGGTGTGTTGCCAGGAGCAAATGGCCAGGCAGCAACAGCAAGGAGCAAGATTCAACATGCTTCGACCCATATGTCTGCTCCGGAGAAAGAAGATTGCAAGGACAGCTTCATTGCCCAGACTGCGGTGAGTTCTTCATTGGTGAGCGAGGCTTGCAGGCGACTGCGGCGACTGTGTGTTTGCCACACCTCAAGTGAGTAGGCAAGGGCTTGCAGGCCCAAGGACGTAGAAACTCGGGCAAAGTAAGCTGGTTCCAAGGACCACCAGCGACGCAAGCACCACAAGGCAGATTCCTTTGGGCTCCTGAAGCTCGCAAAAGCAACGTCATGCAAAGCTCAAAACAAAGCTGAAGTCGCAGGCCGTTCCTGAGGCCCTGGATGTGGTGCACTGGAGCCGCTTGCAGCTGGTGCCCGTCCCTGCCAAAAAGTTTTTCTGGCAAGAGGGAGCACAGACACTCCCAGCAAAAAGAGATCAACTGGATCCAGTCCTCTGCGCCTTGGAATCATTCAGCTCTGCTTACACTCAGCACTCTCCTCTCCTGTCCTCTCATCTCTGAGGCGCCGCCCGAGCTGGGGATCTGGCTACTTTGCAAGGGCTGGCTGCAGACGGCTGGGACCTGCAGACACGGGATCGCCACGGCTCCAACGCACTCCTTTGGGCTGCAGGCTCAGCCGGCTCAGCCGGCTCAGCTTCCTTCGGTTGAGATATCCTTTTGTTGCACACGCAGGAGGCGGCCATTTGGAGGTTTGCCAGCGTTTGGTGATCGAGGCAATACTCCTGTGAAACCTCGTGGGGCCTTCTGAAAAAAACAGGGCGCAGGAGATCCGATTAAGAGAGACGCGCTGTCGCCAAAACAATGGATTTGGAACAATTGGCAGTCTGCACTCTCTGCTGTTTTTCGAATTTGTCAGAATCCATACCGTTGGCGCGGCGGGTCAGAGATACATGCGCCACTAGAAAGGCCTACAGTCTACATTGACAACGTCAAGCCCCTGTATCTAGACTACAATGGGGACCCCCACAGGCCACAGGGCGAGGGAGAAGGACGCAAAACTGCAGCTTTAGGACTGGAAAGCTTTATCGGCTAGTGCTTTAGGCTTTAGGCTTGTTGGGTTCGGGGTTTCACGAGTGAGCATGTGAGCGTGGCCAGGGCCTGGACCCGCATGCTCAGCAGAAAGACGGGCGAACAGCGCTGCACTGGGTACCGCACCCAGCACAATGCTTCTAAATGAGCCGCGCTCTGCAGATTTGCTTGGATCAGGCTGCACGCAATGGCCACCTGCGCCCGAGTCCCAGAAAGCAAGTCCTCCTCCCCGAGAAGTCCAAGCATTCTTTGAGAGAAGCTTCTTCTTCTCTTCTCATAAAAAGCTTCTTCAGAATTTCTCTCTCTCTCACTCTCTCTCTCTCTCTCTCTCTGCCTCTCTCTTCGCCTCCGAAGCTAAGCCTCCTTCGCCTCTCCTCCTTTGGCCTCGTAGCCAGGCGTCTGCCAGTGGCTGGTGCAGGCAGTCGCTTAAACTGCAACAACTTGCCTGCAACTTGACTGCAACGCCGCTACCTGGGCAGGTCCACAATTTGCCCGCGAACGGCCCGACCTCGGATGGCACTGTTCCGCAGGGGAGCCGAGGGGAGCCCACAGAGTGAGAGAGTGAGAGTGAGAAAGAGAGAGACTGAGAGAGTGTGTTTGAAGTCGCTTCGGTCCTCTGGGGTACCCAACCTCGAACGCGTGTGACCTGGGGCGGGGAGGGAGGGGTGCAAGGCTGCAAGGCTCCTCTACCGCCCGAAGAAGAAGAGGATGGAGAGAGAGAGCGAGCCAAAATCCAGGCCAGCCACCTATGCGGTATGGTTTCTGTGTAGTTATGGTCCTTGATACATGGCGGGGTACGGGGTGCTGGCTTGGAATTTCCCGCGTCTCGGTCCGCTGGGTACCCGACCCATGACCGCGAATGGGGCGCGGAGCAGTGCTCCGAGGAGGGCGTAAGGCCCTCCTATCGCCGGCAGAAGACGAGTGTGTGCTTCGATGTTCGGAACGCAGAGCGTACTGTGACATCACGACAGGATGCATGTGGAATTGGAAAGAACAGTGGCTTTTGGAAAGTTCCTGTGGACTTGAAGCCTTACATAAACACCTGCCCCAACATTGCCCCGACATGGGCAGCAAAGGTTGACACTCGGAAAGTGGAACGAACCAGCATTTGGCATGCAACTCGGGGGAGCCTGAGGCGAGGTTTGGGGTCTTTGTGTCGGGGGTCTTGGCGTGTGATGTTCGGCAACGTTTTCCTCTGTCAAGCACCGGCCAGCTTGGGCAGACTACATTGAGGTGGTCAGATCTTCGGTCAGCAACGTATGAGATGTCGTGACAGTCGACAGAAGTGGAGGGGCTGATACATTCTTGTGTGACGGATTCGAGGCGCAACGACTTGGGCTGGACATCTCTTCAGCTTTCTCGCAAGCATCACAGGCAAGATGGGAAGGACTGTGAGGAGAAGAGAGCGGCAGAAGAAGAAGAAGAAGAAGACGAGGGGGGCGGGGTCCAGCAGCCGCCCTTGTTTCTCCAGTACATATTACCAGCCCTGGCACACCTTCATTGGACCGCGCATGGCACGTAGAAGAAGTATTACGTGAGGTAAATGTTGTTCTGAGGCATGGTCATGTCCCTATGCAGTGGTCCAGTGCTTCGCAGTGCTTCGCTTTGCATCCCTTTCGATGGCAGCTCGGCCCCTGCTTCCTTTGCTCCGCGGCTCAAAGCATCTTCCCAAAAAGTGCGGTGTTGGGGTGTGGGCTTGGCGTGTGGAGCGTGTGGAGTGTGGAAGAGTGTGGATCATCTGGACTTGCCTTCAATCGAACCTTGGACCAGCTACATTGTTAGATGATCCTCCTTCTCAAGCATGAATGGCAAGAAGTCATCTTTTTGATTCATGGTGCCCGCTCTGAAGCTCGGTGAGCGAATGATCTTTCCGGTTTGCTGCACGGGTCTGTGTTGGGCACGGCAGCTGCTGATGGTCATCTGCTGGTGATAGAGCACCTGCTGTTCGTGGTCTTGGTGTGGGCAGAGGGGGGGAGCGATTCTGACTTGGAGCCCTTCCGAGGTTGCACTGGGCCGTGTGGCAGGGTCACGAGGAGCCTCGCACGAAAGGTAACTGAAGCATTGCAAAGTGCTGCTGCCTTCAGGATGTTTGCTCTTGGCTCATCCACGAGGTGTCTGTTGCTTGAGTTGTGAGGGGGCGGTTGAGCATGTGGAACTCTGAAGAGATGCAGAGGCACGAGCAGATCTGCACGCCAAGAACAAGTGACCTCTGGAGCAAACGACGAAACCAAGGAAAAGGGAAGAAGATGGAAGAAGAAGCAGCCCCTCGCAAAATCTCGATCCAAAGGTACGGCTGCAATGCCTCGCAGTGGGCAGCCTTAGCGGGCTCGGTTCCCATGTGCCAATGGCTGCAGCGCGAAGGCCTGGGGTCGCCACACAACACAAAACACACAAAGAGACTCATAATTGTGCTTTCATCTGCTTTATGCTTTTGAGAGAGCTTTTCGATTCCAGGGGGTTCTTCTCCATTTCTTGAGGCTTGGACTTGAAGGTGCTGAACTTAAACGGCCATTCGGCACTGCACAAGGCAGCTGCGCGAAGCTCAGCGAAGCCCGTTCGCCCGTTCTTCGCGTGCATCTGATTGATGGCAAACTGCTCAGGTAAAGGGCCAGTGGGACTGTTGCGCATGGCTCTTGAGCGAGGCAAGCTTGAGCAAGCAAGCAAGCCTGCACGTAAGCACGAGACATAGCTCTCAAGCATCTCTGTCAGGAGACGACGGATCTAGGAGGAGGCGAGTCAGTTCATGTTGGTCTCTCGGTTGTTGAGGGGTCTTTGAAAAAGCTGAGGAGGACTCGGCTCAATGCAGCTGGGTGCCGACCGGGATGGGAACACGCCCAGCACCATGGCCGAAGCCTCGTTTCCCCACGGATGTGTAAGAACCTGAAGTGAATTTGATACACAAGGCCCGCTGCGGCGGCTTTGAAGACTTAGCCAAGTTCCTGAAAGCTGCCGAGCACAGCGCATCGTTCGGAGCTGTTTCACAGAGACAGAAAACGTTCTCAGCAAGCACCGCACCGCACCGCCGTCAACGTGGAGCTTAGCGCTTTTCGTCTTCTCCGAGGCCTCCGAGGATGCTCGGTTCCTGCACCAGACGCTCACCAGCGTTCTGGGGCCAAGGCACAGTCTTTTCAGAGAAGAAAAGCTCTGTGTTAGAGAGGAAAGGAGGAAGAGGCGGTTGAGAGCACTTGTGGAGGCTCTTCTACCGGCTGCCAAAGCTCGCGGCCAGGTGAAAGATCAGCTCTCACACTCTCCTCTCCTCTCTGACTCTACCTCTCTCCTGCATTCTGCAGTCTTTTCTCCTCCCTTTCCTTCTCCCTCTCCCTTCATCTCAATCCATCAGGTACATGCGCAAGATCGCGCTGTCGGCCGAATGCCTCGAGGCCTCGAATCTGCTTCACACAGATAAGCAAAAGTCAAGCCAAAAACTCCTCGTGAGGAGTTCTCCAGCCGCAGCGAGTTCGAAGAGCGGGCCACACCGCACCTCTGCCATCCTCTGCCATCCTCCGCCATCCTCATCCTTCATTCATCCTTCATCCTCTCGCATCGCCTCGCGATCACCTCGCGATCACCTCGCATCAGCTCATCCTCTAGGATTTTTTCTGAGGGAGGTTTTGGGACGCCTTGAGTCTTGAGGTACCATTTGGCCAACGCCCTCTTGATCCTGAAAGCTGCCGGTGAGGTAGAGGCGAAGACGGCTCACAGGGAGCGGATCCAAACAAAAAATCCTTCAAAACTTTGAGTGGCACCAGTCAAAAATAATCTGTGAAGAAGGGTTGTGAAGAAGGGTCAGTAGTCTGTTCCAGGCAGCGGCTGAGCTCTTCGAGGAAGCCCAGGAGCTACGCTGGCAAAGTCATCGGCCAATAACCTGGCAAAGCCTCCAGCAGACTCCAGCAGTTCACATCAAGGCGCGACTTGCCTGGTGCTCTCTTCTCCAAGCCTTCACCCTATTGGCTTTCTGTTGGCTTGCTGTTGGCTTGCCAGGGCTTGGCGCACCAACCGTTCTGGAATCCGAAGCCTCCACTGGCAACTGTCTTGCAGGACCCCCCCAGCCCTGAAAACAAGATCTGACGCCAGCTTTCTCAGGAGAACCACCATGCGATCAAGCAGGACACAAGAAGTCTTTCCAGTGCACATGTGTGCATCTGTGTGTAGAGTGCAGGAGTTGGCAGAGCTTCGGCAAAAGCGCTGCGAGAGGGCCAGCCAGGCAGAAGGAATCCAAACGAGCTTTTCTGAAAAAGTCCGAAAGCGGAGGTCCTTGCTGCCTATCCCAATCTGGTGGAGCAATCAGGCGTGTCCCAGAGCTTCATCCTGAGCCCTTGGCGCTGCTTTCAGAAAATAGAAAGAATTCAAGGGGGCTCTCACTCTGAGAGCACAACATCATGCAGTCTTTACACTAAATGCCGAATCACGTCCCTTTGCAGGAGTCTGGGCCTTGCTCTCAGAGCCTCAGGGAACGCCCTTTCTGTGTGTTTGATGGCCTCTGAGCTAGGACATGCTGCAGCTTTACTCGGGGCGCCAGTGGAACGAGGCCTTTTGGTGAGGAACGAAGCAAAATCTGTGAAACGCACATTGCCTCTGTTTGGTGAGGATGCCTGTGCCTGAGCCTCGGCGTATGTGACATAAACACCTCTCTGCATTGTCTGTTTTGCAGCATTCTTCTTGCGTGTTCGGAGATCACCGTGCCCGAGATCCAAGTTTCATAGTGATATTCCTACAAATCGTTTGCCGACGAGCCTTGTCAGGTCGGAACGGTTTATTTCAGGTCGGAAATTCAGGACGGCCCATAGGCCATTTCAGGTTCCCACGCAGGACATTTCAGGTTGGCCATGCAGACGATTCAGGTCAGCTGGCCCCTTGGCCGGATGGCGAGCTCGCATTCTGAGTACGCACGCGGGAGCGCCACCACATCAGAAACTACAATCGCTTTGGGGGTGGGGGGAGGCTAGTCTCATTTCAGGTCTAGGGATTAGGACTCACCAGGGGTAGGGGGACACCGATTTTGAGGACGCTCCACGCCGGAGCCACACTCCGGCCGTCGGAAGATCGGATTCTGAGAAGGCGATCGGATGCTCCACGCAGGAGCGGACCCGAGAGATCGGTTCTGACAGCCGATCGGATCCTGAGGAAGCTCCACCCTCGAGCGCCGTCCAAAGTGAGAATGCAATCGGACTTGAGGATGCTCCACACAGGAGTGCCATCGGGCAATCGGATTCTCAGGACGCTCCACGCACAGGAGTGCCGTCGGGAAATTGGATTCTCGGGACGCTCCACGCAGGAGAGCCGTCGAGTGATCGGTTTCCGATGACGGTCCAGCGCCGTCGGAAGATCGGATTCTGAGGACGCTCACACAGCGCCATCGGGAAATGGGATTCAGGATGGTTTAGATTCTTGAGACGCCTTCAGGTGTGACGGTGCTGTGATGTTCCAGTCCGTCCCCAGGTAGTGTCACGTCTTGGGGGCTTCTCAGGGGCCTCTTTGGGAGTGGCGTTGAGAGTCACAAAGTCAGATTTTGAGGACGCTCCAGACGGGAGCGCCGTCGGGTGATCGGATTCTGAGGAGGCTCCACGCAGGAGCGCCGTCCCATGTCCGACTTCACGCAGTCCCGAATCGGATTGCGCGCACAGTCCCAAAGCATCTCGCTGGCCGACCCGAAACGGACAATGCCTGCTTGCCGAGGCAGCGGTGATAACATGATGCTGGCCCAGGGAATTCGGGAGATGTCACTTAGAGCGCTGCCATCACGCTGAAGCGGAAGGCTGCACTCGCGACCCAAGCGATGATGCAGAAATGAGGTCCGGAACTCATTCACCGATCGGGGATCACTACCTGCCCAACCCCTGTTTTGGTCAAAGATGTCCAAAGGGCACTCTCCGTCAACGTCAGCTGCCAACTCACCCTGCAAAAGCGCTTGCTCTTCTGAGAATCAACAGAGCTTGCCACAGCTGATCACCGACTTCACAGACGAAGGCCGGATGCAAGTTTAATCTGTGTGGAGTCTAGCATTTTGCGCGCTGGTTTTGGATTTGTGGATCTTCAGCGAGAGCGGTGGCGGAGCATGCGGAGCAAGAGAACTGGGAGAACCTCTGGCTTTGAAGTTTCGGGAGTGCGTTTGTGCTCCAAATTCTCGAAGGAGAGCTGATAGTACTGCAACGACACAGTATGCAGCGAATACCATTGAGAGAGTCACCAAAGCTTGCAACAAGGGACTGAACTAAATCTAGCAAACTTTGGTTCAGCCCATGCAGCTCTCCTGAACTTCTCGATCAACGCTGCGAACCGAAGTTGCGGATAACAGCAAAGAAGGAAATCCATGGTGAATTCAACGCACCGTCACACGAGAAGTGTATTTCGATGAAATGGAATGTCGCTCGGTGAAGGCTCTACTAGGCTAGACGGTTGGGTTTCTGCGATCCGGCCCGGGCATTGTGGCCACGCAGGGTCCAGCTTTGCAAAGCTACCACAGGGCCGGTTAGTGTAGAAGATGTCAGTGACCTCGTCAAGGACCGTCATAAGCTAGCCATGGGAGTGCGCCAACATGCCACCCTTGTGAGACCTCGCCGCCTGCCCATCAGCCACTACAGAAGTCAATAGCCCTGGCTCAAGCCTCCACACCGGGTATCTCTTCAGTCGCAGACAGGTCTCCTCAGATTTGCCCCTCGTCCCAGGAAAGCAGTGTACATGGATTGGGCCAATGACCAGGTTGGTAGTCACGAGTATCATAGGGCAGATAGGTGTACCAACTTAGCCGACATTGCTGCTGACGTTGAGGCAGGCTCTTCCAACGAAGAGGAAGCCGACTTTAGTCACTTCCTTAAGTCCTGCTTAGTGAAGGATCCGTCAGTTACTTCCGGCCACACGGAGGAAAGGTCCGTTGAAGATTATCCCGATATTGCCCATGCACTTTCTACGTGCAAGGTTACAGAGTATGCATGGAGACCTGTTGTAGATGAGGTCCTCCTAAAGTTCTTGGACTCTACTGCAATCCACAAGAAAGATGGTTTCCCTTCCTAAATGGACAGGCTCAGGTGACCCATGAGCTTTGTTGCAACCGTTCCTAGAGGCATGATCCCGGTGGTCGAAGTGGAGACGGGAGGGAACTCATTAACCCCATTGGGCCGTGGCTTGATGATACCCTTGATGATCTCAGAGCACGCGTTGTGGCCTTGGAAAACCGCACATGGAGTTTCTCGCGCTTCTTTCTGCTTAGGTACCAGGCTGTGAAGATCAAGGTAAGACAGCTTCGTGTACGGGTTTCTTCGTGCTGTCGTAGAGAACGCAGATAGGTTACACGAGACGTGTCTGAGGACGTCTGAGGCAGTGAAGTGTGCCTATGCGATGGCTGCACATGTCTCATGATCGCTTACCCAAAACAGGCTCCGAATGCTTGCATTGAGACATCCTTTGCAGCTGATGCTCTTGTTGTGCTTCATGCATGCAATCCGGCCTCTAGCAATTATGCCCATGTCACATGATCCCTGCGGTGCGCATCCCAGTGGACTTGTCTGCTTGGGGTACAACTCTTTCTCTCCGTGTCATTGCTCGCACACACTTGTGTCCTTGGGCGACTTTGCTGTGCCTACTTGCTTGCTTGCGTCCTCGTCTTTCCTTTGGTGGGCCTACGTGGGAGCTGCCTTGCATGCCGAGATTAGTTCTTGGATGGAAGCTTCCTCGAGCTGCCAGCACTATGAAGCTGTCTCAACGCACTCTAGGCAATGAACCTTGGTGAGGTGGAGCTGACGCCCCTTCAGGTATATTCTTTATGTCGTGCACCTTGACACTTGACTCGTGTGCCCGGCTTGGATGAGCGTGTGAGTCGGTCGGTGTGCTGGATCAATGTGTGACGAGCCTGGATTTCCTTCTAGCCTCTCTGAGGTCATGATGATCCGTTTACGGAGTTGATCCAGTTGAATATGCCGTCTGAGGGACATTTGATGATAGCTGATTCCGCAGTGTCAGCATGGTGACACTCCTCCTGCCAAACTATGCTGATGTCTCTGGCGTTGAAACACTTGCCTTGACTTGCGCGTTGGTCTTTCATGCAGAAATCTTGTGTGATGACCCTGATAGGAGTCCCGCTATGACGCAATTGCCCCCTTGGCATTTCTGTGCTTGCTTTTGCTCTGACTGTCATTGGAATAGCTGACGCACTTGTTTGAAGGTACATGAGCGTGTCTCACACTACTGCTCCATCCCAGATGTCTTGTATCTTACCTTGAGCGGTGCGACAGTGCGCTTGCGAAATAAAAAGCTAAAGCTCTTAGGGCCCCTGAACCTACTTATAAGATTAAGGACTATCCCTTTAGAGTATCCTGCGTCCTGTGTTGGATGCAATTGATCTGGCACAGGGGAAGTTCAGATGCGCGTCGCGCTACTCACGTGCAAAGTTTCAGAACCTGCTTTGGAAATTCTGTGCGCGCACACCCTGATTTTAAACTAGGGGCTTTTGGAGTCTGATGCAGATGGACACTGATTAGCACATCTCTCATTTTGATTACCGCAGGGGGCACGAGTGTGCCTGAGGGTCTGCTGCCAACGAAGATGTTCTCGGTGCACAGTGATATGAAGCCGTGAGAACGTGAGGAGTAGCACATGTGGGTCTGTGAGATGTTTGCGACGTGCTAGTAGATGAACATGTCAGAGTTCTTCTATAAGAACGTGACGGAGGTCCCCCACACAATCTTCGACATTGGACGCCAATCGGAAAACCTACTCCGTGTGTGGCCATTGGCGCCAACGGCAACTATCCCCACGCAGGAACTGCCCAGACCGTTGTGGGCTCAATGGGCTTACATATGGCTTCCTACAAAGACTCTTACGTGTAGCTAAATGGCTATGTTATTGGGCTTCTGTTGGGGCGGGGTCCTTCCTGCTGAATATTTACAAGAAATTCACAGAATGTGCCATTTCATTAGGTTTTTGTTGGGGGTGGGACGCTCCTTCCTAGCAGGCACGAGCCTCAAAGCCCATAACCCAGAACCTTCTGCTGGAACCTATTCTTGGGAGTCTTTAAAAGTGATCGTGGGCCCCTGCTACTATTACTACTACTACTACTACTATTACTACTATTACTACTACTACTACTACTACTACTTCTTCTTCTTCGTGGCGCAAGAGTCCAAAGTCTCCTTTGCGTAGTCGGCAAGCGTGTCTAAGACCGCCCGGCTACCTTTGGTAGCTACCCTGTTCAGGGCACCAGCAAAATGCAAGCCCGTTCCAAGGAACCAAGCAGCTTGCAGCAAAAGCAAGTCCTGGCCGACAGCCCTGCAACTTGCTACCGCCGTATGGCGAAAACATTATCCTCTGCAAAATAGGCAGCTTCTGTGAAGCTAAAAGGCGTATCATCTCAACTTTAATGCAGAACATGACTTCTCTTGTCTGTACAAAGCGTTGAACAACTGGACCGGTGTTGGCTTCTGTGACTCACTGAGTCAGGAGTGGACCTGGCAGGGTTGATCTTCGCATGCAGCGCCAGAAGTGCGAGCACTGAACCAGCGAGAGGAGGGCATCTTTTCTCCAATCAGCTTCATGAGCGGAGGCTGCGCCCAGTACACACACGAAAGCCAAGGCGCTGTAGCTCAAGGTGATCCGCTGGGCTGAGAAGCTCTGAATTACGCACGTGGTATCCGATCAAAACAAGTCGGTTCCCTAGCCAGCTAGAAGTAGCATGACGAACTCTCGGACTGAAAGTAACGAAAGGCCTGGCTACTGGGACTATTAACCTGCCCAAGAAACCATCCATTTCATGACGCCCTGCGCAATCTTCCAGCCATAGTTCGCCATTCTCAAAGTTCGAGGCGGGAATCAAGATGTTTGGTATGTTAGCCGCATTGCTAGAATCACGATGCACACCAGAGCGTATATTGAGGGAGATGCCCGCTGATGTGAACCAATGAGAGGGCGCTACGCTTTGAAGCACTGCAGCAAACATCACAGTTACATACACAAATCTGTGTGAGTTGGTCATGACACCAGCCGAGATCCCATGGATATAGGCTCCAGTCAGGAAGGAACACGACCATGCATCACCCTGTGAAGAAACCTGAAAGTTGCGGGTGCTGGAAGGCAGGGATTCCGTCAAACACATCAAGTCATCCTCCCATATCCAGCGATCGCGCAGTGCTCTCAGCGCTATAACCTCGCTTGCGTGTTCAGGATCCGGGCCCTCAAGTCGAAACTCCTCCGGAACATGTAAGTTAAACCCATGTCTGGCCACAGGACTGGCCGCCGGGGATGGCGAGTATCCATCTAAGCTGTCGCCCAAACTGCCTGTGTGGCACTCCTCCGCCTCATCCGGCTCAGAAGGAAAGGTTGGCTCGCACATGTCCAACGCTTCGGGTTATGGAAGGGCCAGTCCTAAGATCGAAATCAAAAGCAGCTCCTCCCATTCTTCTTCATCTACCCCAGGGGGCCGCGCCGCCAGAGCTGGGGGGCGGACACCTTGGAGGAAGCTGGCAGTTGTCAGGTCCCTACGTGGTAGTATACAGTTCGCGGTAGTAAAAATTTCGGCCAGTCAGTGGCGACAAACTTGAGCTTCAGTACGAAGCTACAGGGCGAGCGCTTGAAGCGCATGCCGAGAATGTAGCTTTGCTGCCTCAAGGATACAAGAGCTGGGAAGAACCGGATCCAGCTAAGGGCAAGAATTCCAGAGCCATGAAGCTTCGAGAGCAAGAAGAAGGAGACTTGCCAAGGTCTTTGGGTCAGATTTTGGAAGACAAAGAAGACCCGACCAAGAGGGAGAAAGTCCTGAAAAGGGCAGGAAAACCTGGTGAAGGCATGTTGTCAGATCTGAAGGTCTTTCAGCATGTTGCATACCCGGTTGCTCCGGATGCGAAAGGAAAGGGTTCCAAGCAATGCTGTGTCGGACGTGTTCTTACGATCCAAGTGGCGGAACGCGAAGTGACGGTGCACAAGCACGCAGCTATTTTCGATAGTGACTTGCGTATCAAATGGAAACCTCAGATGGCTGGACATGGGGCAGGGAGGCTCCGATGATGATATGTCCAGTACACCAAGCGAGGTGGAGAAAAGCAAAAAGAAAAAGAATAAGGAAAAGAAGGGCGAGGGGCAAGAAGGCTGTTGACCGAGGGCCCTTCGGTGGAGGGGAGGCCATCAGCCTTGATGGCTCGTCCTCCAAGCACTCTGAAGAGTCGGATTTTCGCGACGCCCCGACCTCCCACAAGAAGGACGCTCAGCTGGAGTACTCCCAGAAGCATCCGGGTCGGCTGACCTCGCGTCTCCTCGTAAGATGCAAAATCTGCTTGCACGGGAGACCCAGCACCGGCCGTGGTGACAATCCTGGCACCGGAGCATCGGGGGAACGCCGCGCTGAGGATGCGCTCACTGAAAGAACTCAAGACCTTAGCGGCGGCGGTGCCGGGAGGCGGCCGATCTCCTAAGCCAAAGATTGAAGGCGATAGAGACGTCGTTAGCCGACTCAGTGAACTGCTCCCTTGCTCCTAGACTAGAGGTTGCCGAGTCAGGGCAGCGAAGGCGACCAGCGCGGCCAGAAAGAGGCGACTCCGCACGTCGACCAGGACGGCAAAGAAGGGGAAGGGCAAGCAGAAAGGAGAAGAAGAAAAAGGAAAGTGAGCCGTGAAGTCGCGGAGAAGGAAGTAGACTTTGGCTCACCTACTCCGCCTTCTTCTAGGCCTGATGCGGTGATGGAGGGCCTGCCCTCTTTGTGCCAGGTAGCCTTCACAGCCCGGACCGAATTCCAGTTTAAACCCCCAAGAAAAGGCCCCGAAAAAGGGGGTCCCTCATCCTCCTTGAGGAGGAGGACCAGCTCCTCATCGAAAGTGAAGACTTTACGTCTGCGTTTAACTTGTTTAATTTGCCTCCCTCCTGGTGTCTCCTGTTCTTGTGTGGGAAAAAGGTGCCAGGATAGGCGCTAGGCAAAGACGTCGAATGGGCACGGCCTGCCCTTAAAGTGATACCCATGGGGTGGAGCAGCGCTGTCACAATTCAGCGCAGGCCGTGTTGAGGAACCTTGTGTTCGTGAAGGCCAAGGTGCCCACCGCCATGGAAGTCAGAAAGGACAAGCCAATCCCGAATGGGTTGGCTTGGCCACCTTCGCAGCGATCTTTAGAAGACCCCTCTTCTCCGTGTTCCAAGAGGTCTTCCCCCGCGCGGCAGGGCCCGGTCTACTCAGACCCTCAGGTAGCGGACGAGATGATGTCCTTAAACTTGCGGGAGAGATCGTTTGTACGGACGCCTCTCCTTGGGGAGGAGGGTCGGCTGTTGCTACTCAGCCAAAGAGCCTTGAGGTGCTCCCTGACCTCCACTGCGCTAACGAGTGGCAACGGAGTGAGCGTTTTGCAGCATCGACTGTGTGCAAGAGCACCGCAGCACCGCTGCGAGAGCTGCAGCCGGCCGTAAGGCCTTCATCTGCCCGCCTTTGTGGAGGTCTTTTGCAGCCCAGTCTTCCCCCTGACGAGGGCGGGAGAGGGACCCTGCGGACGACTTCTTCAGTGACGAGTGTCATGGCTAGGCGGCTAGGCACTGGGCACCCGAGTGCAAGTTTTTCAGTGCCGGTCGCGACTCGCGGAAAGCCCGTCACCCTCGGGACAAGAACCATGTGCTGGGGTTTCCGTGGACCTCAAATACCACGTCGGCCATCCGTTCCTTGAAGGAATTGAAGAAGGCGCCTGCTCGGAATCACTTGGGGGTCCTTGAGCACCCTTACAACAGTTGGTTGTGGGAACTGGCTGAGGCCAAGGAGCTTGAGGAGATGCCCGAGTTTTACCACTCAGTCTTCAGATGTGCTGCTTCGGGGGCAAGAGGGGGAAGTGGACCTGCTTGGTGCACAACTCCCCAAAGCTGCACCAGGCCCTGCACAAGCCTCAGTGTGATGGCCACGCCAACCTTCTGCCCTACACGGCCTGGCGAGACTCTGACGGGAACCTCAAGTTTGACACCACTGAGGAAGCCCTCTACCCTTGAAGGTTGTGCACAGCTTATGCTGCTGCCCTGGCGGATGAGCTTAAGGACAAGTTCCTGTCATCGCACGGGATGCAGACTGTGGTGCAGAAGCTTATCCCTCAGATTGAGTCGCTGAGGGAGGTCCGCATGATGACCCCAGCCGATGAGGGCATGCCCCGCATGACGCCCTATCCCGCTCACCTTTGGCATTGGAAAGCGGTGATGGCGTACCCGTGGTCCAAGGAGGATCACATCTCCATTTTGGATTTGCAAGCTGTTCTGACGGAGATCCGCAGACTGACCAGACGGGATGAGTCCCAGAGCATGCGGTACTTCCATGTGGTCGACTCGCAAGTTGCCCACATGGTCATGGCAAAAGGGAGGAGCTCAAGCAAGCGGATGAACCGGGTCATGGCCTGTTGCCTTTTGAGCGACCTTTACCCCTTGTCGCTGTGGACCCTTCCCAAATGGAACTTTGCTGACAGCCCCTCAAGGAGATATGCCCCGGGTTAAGCCTCAGAAAACTCACTTAAAGTTCCAGGGTCTTCACAGCAAGACAGTCCGCGCCTACAAGAGCTCTCTCCCTTTTCTTCCAGTACCTCCGCCGCGAACAGCAGCCCCTTCCGACAACGCCCGAAAACTTGACCTCCTGCTAGGAGAGTTTGTGAGCGAACTTTTCCAGGAAGGAGAGTGTACGTAGGAAGTTTTTCTATAAGAACATGATGGAGGTCCCCCATACAATCTTCGAGATAGGAAGCCAGTTGGAAAACCTTATTCCGTGTGCGTCTGCTATTAGGTATCAGGTACCATCATGTGGCAGTCAGACACATGCCGAGGACCAAACACACAACGGGCTCGTGCATACTTCATTCAGATTTGCATCGCAGGCGTGCTTGTGCACCAGCGACGTCAAAATCAAACCAGTAGCGCGCATTCTACATTTGGCAATGTCAATTAATGTCAACACAGAGGAGAGAATGAGATAGCACAAGGGCTCCCTCGCGGGCGATGTAGCAAACTGAGGGCTTCACCGCTTCGCACACAGATGTTCCCTAGCCTTCAAAGCTTATATAATGAGCCATCGCTCAGTGAGCCGCGAAAGGTGGATGCTCCAGGCATCCATGCCCGCTGAACTGGCGCAACTCACTGTTGGCTTTAGCTTTGTAGTTCTCTACAGATCGGGTACACAACCAGAGGAGATTAACATTTGCAAGTAATTGATTGAGAACCCTGCAAGGAAGCAATGCTGATAGATAGCCGCAACATGGTGGCAGTTACGGAAAATAGCTGAGGCGCTGCTGCCGTTTACCGCGTCTTTGTTGCGGCAGTTCTTGCCGAGTGCCGATGTCGGGAAGCCCAGCGTAGAGCCATTTCAAGCTGGTGCCAAGTGCCTTAAGCGCCTTGCGTGCCTTGCGAGAGGTGCCTTACATACACTACAACACGGAGGCCACAGCCTTTGTGCGGCGTTTATCTTGCAAGTCCTATGCGGAGCTTTGAAGGAAGTGGTGGTCCAGAACTGAGCCAAGTGGAAGAATGCGAACGTTGCAGAGGAGTTTCTTGGAAGAGGTCTTCTTGCTTACTCCAGGCACCCGGGCCCTTGGCTTAGCCTGACTCAGCCTCAGCTTTGAACCCCACTGACTGAAACCTAGGTGAGGCTGCCAGTGGCCCGGCAAATTCTAGTGCATGCCACTGGATTCGGATCCTGTCCCGAATCCAAGGCATAATGGAGGCAGCAACGTCCCAATCAACCTGTCCCTCGGTGATGGTCTCAGTGCGAAATCACAGTGTCACACACATCTTTCTGGTAAAGAGAAGGCCTGGAAGGCTGCAGTGGCTCCAAATGCGAGGCGCGGCAAAAATTTGTCTGTGAAGCTCCTTTGATTTGTCTCATCCCCTGCTTTTCCTTCAAATGCAGTTTCCAGGTCGCTGGGGAGGTGTGCGCCTTCGAGGATGGAAAGGTCATCGCCTTCGACGACGGCTCCGACCATCGGGTCGGAAGCTTGGAAAAAGAAAAACATCTGCTTCAAACTGCAAACCCTTTGCTTATAGCGTGTCTTCCCTGCAGGTGTGGCACGATGGATCACAGGAGCAGAGACCCACTTGCAGCACTGGCGACCCTAGAAAAGCTCTACGCGGGAAGGAGCGATGGGTGCTGACTGTGCGCATTCTGCATCCAGACCTGGCGAAAAGCCCAAAACGTCCCTCAGAGCGAAGAAGTTCCATGAATTTCCTTTGAGTGCACCGATGAAAAACCGTGCATTTAGGCTTCTTCTGCAGGGCCTTCACGTGGCGAACCTGCTTCGAGGCATGTGATCCGGGTAGCATAGGGTCCGTTGTCATCAAGTTCCTTTAGGCCTGGGGCGAACAGCGGGCAGAGGAGCTGGGCTGTGGGAGAAAAGTCGCAAAGCTCCAGAACGTGCAGAGTGTAGACCGCTAGACGGCATGTTCTTGAGATGTCCGGAGATCTGAGGGACGCCACACTCCTAAGCAGACCGCATCGTGGCACAACCTGGCAGAGCTACGGGCCTGGGCCCTGCACCCTGGCCCCTAAGAAGCGAGCTCAACGATTGCGTTACTGCGTTTTACTGCATGTGTGTCAGTGCCGAGGTCGGCACTCCGGCTGGTTCCTCGGCCGAAGGCCGCACCCTTGCTGGACCGGAGCCCAGACGGCAAAGAGGGCAGAGCAGCTTTCTCTCGAAACCCGAGAAAGAGGTGAATCACTCCTTGGACTTTCTGGACCAAAGCAGCAGCGGGTCCAAGAAAAGCGCATGTTGAGGTGTTTTTGAGCGTTAAAGCTTCTCTCTTCTTTGCTTTGAGGCGCCTTCCCCGAATGCTGCGGGCTCGGAGCCGAGCTGGTTGAAGGGCCGAGAACTTGGCGAAAGAAAGAAAACGAAGGATGAACAGATGTTCGAACGAAGTATGAAGCTTTTTTGACTTTGATTTTGCCTCGCGAAGGCGTTGCAGTCGCCTGGTCATCGAGGCCCAAACCTTTTGCATCCTCGCATCCTTGCCGTCTTGCAGCTGGAAGGTGTCGAGCACCGGCTTTAAGACCAGAAAGTTTGCCCAGGCGGCAGAGTATACCGAGCCCCCGAAGTCTCCGGGCTTTGCTTTTCCAGGTTGGAGTTGCACGGGTCGGTGCTGACGAGGCCATCGGCTAAACACCCCCACCAAGACTCTCAGTGAAGTGATCTGAAGACTCTCAGTGACTTTGTGTGTTTCTGTGAGGCTTTGCCTTCCTAAGCGTCAGGCTGATGCCCTGGATGGCGTTGCGGATGAGTCCAAGCTCTCGGTGCCTTGGAGAGGATACTGTGAATTGCACAACTGGTCTTGAAGCCCAGCTGTAGAGAGTGTGCAGTGAACGCTTCCCTCGCTTCCACCGTTCTGGTGGCTCAAGCATGCAGAGAGCACAGACCGAGGCACGGAAAAGGGTTCAGACCTTCAGCTGCAGACATGCATCATGTATTCACCAGTTTGGTATTTTACATGTTTATCTCACTTGTGGTGACACACCATTCCAGTGTCAGGATCAGGGTTAGAACCTTGATAAGGCTGATAGCGCACCTGCCTTTAACATGGCAGCGGAGCCTGAGTTGCTCTAGCAGTTTCGCTTTTGTGATCCAGGGCGCGGTGTGCTGTCAGAGTACGGTCAAGAACTACTTGAAGGCCATGGACTCCAAGAACGACGACAAGTATGTTCCAATTTTCGATGGGAAGCTTGACGCTTACCGGGATTATCGCCGCAGGGCGCTTTTGTACTTTCACGGCCTCGAGGATTCAAAGCAAAGCTTGGCTGCACCTCGCCTGATTGCATCGATGTCAGGTCCTGCCTTCGAATGCTTCAGAGAACGGGATCCTGGAGATTTCCGCAATGCAGGCGGAGTGCAGTCCATGTTGGATATCCTCGATGCGCGTTTCCAGTACACTCCCGAGCAAGAGCTTTCCGAGTGGATGGAGATTTTGTTTTGTAGCACACTTGTGTGCGCATGAACATGGAGCAATCGGGCGCGCACCGCAGCCCGATTGCTCGAACCGCCTTTTTGTGTGCTTTCTACTTTGTTGTCCTAACCGCCTGTGCCATGGCGGCCTCCGACAACATCGCATCCGCTGCTGCCGTCCTCCGCCGCCTCGTCTGGCGATGAGGCGACCCTTCGGGCGGCCTTAGCCTACATGGGGCGCACGCCCTTCCAGCGCCTTCGTCGGGCGTGGGGCGTACCGAAACACCTTTGGCCTCAGATGATGAGGGCGGCAGCGGACCTGCGGGGGCGCAGGGTTAGCTCTCCTTTCCGCCTGGACGCGGCGGAAAACGTCACCAACCAGGTGACCGCCTCTTCTGAGGCGAACGTCAACAACTTGACCCCGCCTTGGGCACCGACTCCTTCTTGGCGGCGGTCTCCTCCCCTACTACCAGCATGGCGACACAGGACCCGGTGTGGCCGCCTGCTTTGGGCGATCGACACCGCCCTCTGGGCGAGCCGCTCGGGACACCGCCGCTGCTGCTGAAAAAACGACGCCCAGCCGGGCATGACACCGCCCCAGCAGGGCGAAGACACAATGCGCGGACCCGCCCACTCCGGGCAGATCGCTTCCCAGCGGGCGGATACCCCGTGCTGCCTACCGCCAGAGCAGACGGTCCGCCAACTCACGGACCAAATTGACGGGGCGGCAAAGCCTTCTACACCGGGCG
Source organism: Symbiodinium pilosum (assembly GCA_905231905.1). NCBI lineage: Eukaryota > Dinophyceae > Suessiales > Symbiodiniaceae > Symbiodinium > Symbiodinium pilosum. The sequence continues at coordinate 68,389 of CAJNIZ010044271.1, read as the reverse complement.
TGCCCCCGGCTTGCTTCGCGCAGGCTTTGGGGCCCCAAAAAAGGCGCCACCCGCCTTCTCCAAGGCGGCCCCCCCACCTCTGCCCTTCGGCAAGCCGCCCGCCCGGTATTGCGCCCTGCGCATTGCTGGGCGACCAGCAGGCCCCTCCAATCCGCCCCCTCCGCCTCCCATCGAGGCGACGTCTGTGGCGAGCTTGAGTGCTTCCATTTCGCACCGCCCTGCAGCAGGCGGAGGCCACGACACTCGGAATCTACAGCCGTGACTTGGCGCCCGAGATCTTCGAGGTGTTGCGGGCGCTGGACCGCAGAGAAGCCCGAGATCGAGTCCGCCTCAGCCAAAGTGGGCGACATCTCCGTCTCGCTTTGGGAGGTCACCCTGCAAGAGGTGCTTCCCTCAGACCGGGCAATGCTCGAGGCCATTAATGCCGACTCATCCTCCTCGGACTCTTCCGCCTCCAGCTCACGAGCTGAGAGGCGCAACGGGCGGAGTTTGCCCGCTTTTGGGTCCTGTGCCTTTCCGCCACGCAATTGCAAGCAGATTCCTCTTAGGCAGAGGCGGCTCAAAACAAGCTGGACAGGGCGGCCACCACCTCCGGGATACAGCTGGCGGACACCATGCGACTGGCGACGCCGGGTCACGGCAAGCCTTCTTGGCGGCGTCTGGCCCCAGCCGCCTGCACCTGGCGGACCCGGATGAACAGGGCAAGACACCCGATGCCTGGACCACGCCATGTCACTGGCAATATGGCGAAGACTTCGTACTCAGGTACGACGTCCTGCGGCCATTTCGGTGGCCGCCGCCTCCGGGGGCGGCAGCTCCTCAGACAAGCCGCCCAAGGACTTCCCACAATGAGCGGACCAGATCGAGCTCTACGGAAACGAGCGCCGCGAGTTCCCGGTCAAGGAACTCCTCAACGCCGAGGAGGTGCTTGCCAGGCTCTGGCATGAACACACGAGGTCCAAGATGTACAAGGCGCTCACTTTGGGCGAAATCCTCTCCCGCCGTACCTGGGCGGCGGGCGGCGAGCTCAACGGCTTGGCTCTCAAACGCCAGACCTCCCAACCATCCTCCGCCTTGAAGGTCGTGGAGCTCCACACTGTCGAGGAGAAAGAATGGGAGCCGAAAAGCATGTTGACCAATTGGTTCGTGGCCAAGGTCCGCGCCCAAGAGGCGGACAAACTACACCAAATGCAACAATTCTGGTTGCAATCCGCCTGGCGCATCGCCATGTGACTCAGGAGATTCGTCCGACCTACCGTCTTTTCAGGAGGCGCTGGCGATGCCAGAAGCCAAAGAAGGCGCCCAACCCGGGCGGCAACCCCGGCAACCCACGGAAGTGGGCGAAGACTGAGGACACCGAGCAGCCCAAGGGCCGCGGCCGCGGCAAAGGCAAGGGCAAAGGAAAAACTGGCAAGCCCAAAAAAGGCGGCCGCAATGAGGGGGACAAGATTCCCAGGAAGACTGGGGCGATTGGTCTTGGAACCAGTCCAGCTGGAGCCAGAACCAGGCGGAGGGCCAGAAGCGCTAGCGCGGGCCCTTGGCAGAGGCAGAGCAGTGAGCGGGGGACCCGACCACCCGCCCAAAAGGGCGAGAGGCTCGCAGGGCAATGAGCAGCCCACCGCTGCTCACGGCCTTTGATGGAATAGGGGCGGGCCCCTACCTCATCGAGCAGCGCTTTGGACAGCCACGCCTTGCGTTAGATTGACCAAGACTGCCTCAAGGTCACGGCCGCGAAACTGCCATGGCTCGCCCACACGGGCGACATCAGCAAGGACGACCCCAAGAAGGTCGCGGCAACCATCCACGAGGCGGACCCAAACAAAGAGTGCCTCGTGTTGTTCGAGGCGGCCCCACCGGGCCGTGCCAGGACTTCTCCCCGATTGGGCCCGGGGAGGGCCACCAAGGCGCAAGGGGACGCCTCTTCTCCGTCTCCGCCGACTTCATGCAGGCGATAGTTGACGACCTCCCGGGCTACAACACCGCCTCCATCTTCGAGAACTTTTTCATGAACTCGGCCGACGCCTTGGCCTGGGAGTGGCGAAAACCACACCACCGCCTGGATGGACGCCCGAGCGCCCCACATCAAGGCGGTGTACACAACGCCTACGCAGGTGCCCCTCATTGGGCTACGGGCTCAAGGGCTTCAACATGATAGGGCGCATTCGACCCAGACCAGGCTGGCCCGTGCGCCAGGATGGCCGTTACCAGACGCCCACGTCCCTGCACGTGCTGCGTGGGCAAACATAGCCACGCTCTGCTGGCCGAGCTTGTTGAGGAAGCTCGCCTGGGCAGAGTGCATGGGCCGTGCAAGGCACCGCCCGGATGGCCGCGGCGATGTGTCCCAGCTGCCAACTTCCACAGATTCGACTGTCTGGTTGACCCATTTCCGGGAGACATCTTTGTGGCGGCCTCCTTCGCCATCATCCAGGGCAAGGTCACACTTCGGAGGGAAGACTGGCGCAGATCCCATCACAACGCCACAGTGCAGGCCTCCGACGTCCCCACTCATTATGTGGTGGGCGACTATGTCCCAAACTCACAGAGTTCCTGGGAAACAGGTATCTAGGCTACATGTGACCTAAAGTGTGCTTCCACAAGCTTCACAATCTGTGATATACG
>CAJNIZ010044271.1:41107-65446 GCA_905231905.1 Symbiodinium pilosum | reverse complement strand
GTCGCCCACCCGGACGACATAGCCCAGCCGTTGGCACTTCGGTGTGAATGTGCCGCCGGGGCGTTGGCCGGCACCCATCCTGCTTTGTGCCTGAGCTCGGCGGTAAAAGGCACCAGGCGAGGCGGGACCTGTTGCAGCAGCGCCGCTGTAGCCAGGAGCGCCGCCTGGAGTCCAGGCGTGAGCTCCGATTTGTCGCCCAAGTGGGCATCCAGGCACTTCGCCAAATGCGGGCTAAGCTGGATTGTGAGAACCACACTTTGGATATCCCCGGCATAGGCTTGATCGATCTAGCTATCAATTCGGTAGGTCATTACATGTTGCCTCTGTTCGGGTTCCAGAATTCAACTTCCAGGCCTAGCCCGCCGCCTGGCTTGAAGCATGGCCTGAGTGCAACAGCCGAGGAGACTCTTGGCGGACCGGAGGATGAAGAGCCTATAGCAGAGGTTCCCAGGCGGGACCGGGATTTAACCAAGAGCACTTCATCTCATCCTCCGGTTCACCCCGAAGTCTTCAAGTGGCAACCTAACCTTTCTGAATTGTCAAAGCGGACCGACAAGCTGGCTAAGGGCGCTTTGCTTAGGCTGTCTAGAGACACGAAAGGTCCTTGGGTGCAGCTTCCCCAAGAGCTAGCCACTGTCCATTTGATTCTAGGTAGGCATGGCTTTGTGACTCCTGACATACCCTGGCAAATACGGGCGGCACAGACGGCTACCGCTCGAAGGTGGTTCGGAGACCGCCTCCGGAGCTGATGAGCGAGGCTTTTGTTTTGATTCTTGCCCTAGGGGATAAGAGTTTTAAGGTGCTTAGGGTTTGGACCCTGTGTGCCGATTGCACTGGGAAGCGACTTGAAACAGAAGCCTCCGATGCCCGACTTTTCCTGTTTGTGTTTGCTACCAAGCCAGCAGAGAGTCAGCCATCGTGTCAGGAAGTTGCACCACCGGAGCAAGAGAGTGTAGGCATGTCTGTGTGCGCAAGTCAAGCATTGATGGTAAGTCATAGTTTGGAGCATGTTGACAGCGCTGAGACAGCGCCGCCCTTGCTCCAGAGCATAGATTGCAGTGAGTGTGAGTTTTTCAGCTGTGACGAGAGCCCCCAACATGAGCAGCACCCCACACCGCCGGAGTACGCCCACGTCGGGCCCCATCTGGTGGAAATGTATGCCAATGGCCCATTGCGGCGTGTGCAGGACCAAGTGCAAGACATGCCGTGGTCGCATCGCAAGGCTGGTGAAATCCACAGGTATCATCACTTACACTGTCAGGCAGGATTGCGAGTGCACCATGGTACCAGGTCCGATGGGTTTCGACACAATGACCTTGCTTGCCACCGGAGATCTTATCCGCGTGGCCGACGGCGAGACCGTGCTGCCCAAGTCCAAGGTGGCGTACCCCTTCGACATCCGGAAGGTGACTTTGGCACGGCACCTGCTGCACCCCAAGGCGCTGCCTCCGGCACCACCTATGGCGCCGGGGCCGAGTACTTTCAGCTCTACGGCCAGTGCAGCAGCAGCAGCGACGAAGCCGAAGATTGCGGCGACTGTGACAGTCGAACAAGTCAAAGCTGCCCAGGCAACAATGCCTCCGAACAACATCCGCACGATGCCTCCTGCAGCGACTTCCTTCCAGCCAAGGACTTTGCCTCAGACTTCGCCAGCTCCTGCAACACCCGACTTCAGCATGATCATGAAGGCCGTGAAGCAGATGATCAGCGAGGAGTATGGTGTTCAACCCAATGCGGGTGCGAGCGACGTCACCATGGAGAAGCCCTTGATCGAGCAGGCGCTGGAGTTGGAGGGCCAGGCAGCAGAACTCTTGGCCCGTGCAGCGTGGCTTCGGCATCAGGCGACTCAGCGAGCATCGACCTCGCGGCGACTCCGGCATCAACATACCTCGAGACCGTGGCCGCCTCACCGGCTCGCACCGAAGGGCCAGCAGGGTACAATCCCGATTCCCCAGATTCCTGGGAGCGAGTCTGCGGTGTGGATTGTCTCGCGCCTCCCCAGCATTCAGTGCCAGAGCCTTCAGATGATTCAGCTTCCGGTACCACAAGGTGGCCTACCTTATCCCCCGAAGTAGGTTTAGAGGTCCCCTTAGAGGATGGTATAGAAGTTCCCAAGGCATGGCAGGCTGTAGGGGCACTCGACATGTCACGACGGGCAACCCGGGCTCTGTTGCAGAAGTGGCTGGGACCAAAAGCATGGAAGATTGCTAAAGGGTCTAGCGTAGGTTTGATTGAGCTGTATACGGGCAGGGGTAGGCTCAGTGATTCATATGAACTTGTGTGTAATGGTTCCGAAGCCATTCGTCTGGGCCATATGTATGGACAACCGAGGGTCAATGGTTCACGATGTCGTTGATTGAATTGTGTAGGCCTGATGATGTGTTTATATCCTTTCCTTGTAAGGGTTGGTGTAGGTGGTCTAGTTTCAATGAGCGTCGTGAACCAGGCACCGTTTGAAGATCCTTCGCGAGCGCCTGGAGGGGCGAAAGGATCTCAATCTTTTGTTCAAGGTTGTTGATTTGCAGTCCCGGGATCAGCGTCACACACATGCGGAGAATCCTCAATCATCCTTAGCATGGTCAGATGTTAGGTTCTCGAAGCTTAAGAATCCGCATGGCTTTGTGACTTTTGATCAGTGTTCCTTGGGATTGTTGCATCCAAGAAGTGGAAGACCCATCCGGAAGGCTACCACGTTGTTCACCACTAGGCGTAGTTTGGCTGAACATATGTCCCAGTATAGGTGCACTTGCAAGGTTAAGCATGATAGAGCTGAAGGTACCTTCCAGGGACGTTCCGTCACATCTTGGTGCGAGGATTACACTGAGAGGCTTGCCGATGCTCTGGTTCAGGGCATAAGGCCAGGCCTGGTGGAGCCAGATATGATTCTTGCACCACCGCACTACGAGGAGCACGTTCAGTCAAACCCTGTGGAGAGATGTTATGTGGGTCAAGATAACCTCATTCATAAGGCTTACCCCGTAGAAGTGCCCCACAATCCTTTGCATGGACAACCTGAGGAGCCGTCTCAATCCTCTGCTTCAGGATCGGACGGGACATCAACGATCTTTAAAGTCACAGATCCAGACATGGCAAAACAGCTCACACTGCTTCAATTCCCAGGTAGATATCAAAGGTTGGATTTGCCCCTTCCGGTCCAAACTCAGCTGCAAGCTTGGTCTGGGCTTGAGGTTAGCACAGTTGCTACAGGGCAGCGTTTGAAGTGTTTCATGAATCCTCCTACAGGTACTGTAGCTTCACGTAGGACCACTCTTGCGCGTAGCGGGGGTGATTGGTACTACGTAGAGTACAACCGAGACATCAGCAAAGAACGTCGAAAGTTGAGATTGCCCCTCAATGCAAGTTTAATTGTAACGTTCTTTGGTGAAGTCCCGGAATCTCCTCAGCCTGTAGTTCCCGCTGAAGCACAACCTAAGCAGCAACCTTTGCCAGGAGCGCCCCACAGGCATTTTCCGATGCACGTAAGGTCCATGAATACTTAAATCGCTCACATGTCGGTTTGGGCCACCCTGGTCAAACAGAGTTTCTTCAACACTTAAGAGATGCCGGAGCGGCACCGTGGCTTTTGCAGCAAGCTGCCAGGTTTACTTGTGCTGTGTGCGCGGCGCAAAAGCCACCGCCCTCACGCAGTGTCGTTGGCGGCCCTAAGCCGCGTTCATTCAATAGTATCCTCAGTATCGACACACTAGATCTCACCCTAGTTCGCAATGGTATCCAACATCGCGTCTTTCTTCTTACTGCTGTTGACACTGCTACGTCCTTCGCTAGGGTTTTTCACCTTGCCAGTGGGGATGCTTTCGCTGCCATCCAATCTCTCAAACGGGGGTGGCTGGACTCGTACGGCGCGCCTGAATATGTATACGCTGACCCCGATACAATATTTAGGTCAGAGTCCTTTAGTACCTTTCTGACCAGGCACGCTGTGATTGAGAGGTTGTCAGCAGCCCAAGCTCCCCATCAACATGGACAAATTGAAAGACTTCATCGCACGATTCGTCAGCAAGCTCAGAGGGTTTTCGAGAGCGAAGCTACTTGTACTGCCTATGAGGCAGCTGTTGAAGTAGTATCTGCACGAAACGAGCTGATGAGAGTTGAAGGCGTTTCACCCGCCGTGTTAGTGTTCGGCAAGCTACCACGAGCTCCACCGTCCTTTGCAGAAGGGGATGAGGACTATCGTTTGTTGGCAGAGCGTTTGCAACGTAGTGACCCCCTATATGAAGTGATGATGCTCAGGAGGGTAGCGGCTCGGAAAGCGTGGGTGCAGTCAGAAGTCAGGGATAGAACTTCACGTGTTATGAATACTAGATCCAGGCCACACAAGGGTCCCTATTATCCAGGCCAAGTTGTTCTAGTGTACCGTAGGAAACGTGGAGACGCTTCTAACCCTGGTAGGCACGGAGTGTGGATAGGCCCCGGGGAAGTCATAGCTGTAGAGAGTACACGTGACCATCTTGTTCCCCGAATTGTTTACGTCCTGTAAGTATCAAAGCAGAATGGGTCATGCAGAAGCTCAAGGAGGATGGTCTTGGTTCTCAACGTAATTTTGGGGAGATGCGTAAGGCCCGAGGTATAGACATCCGAAATGAGAGACCCAGCTCTGCTGAGTTCGAGCAGGCGCATGAAGAGCCTGAAGCCTCCGTAGCAGCAGAAGACCTGGGTGAAGCTGAATATGACCCTTTCCCTCAAGCACCCCCTACTGTACCCGGCACCCGGAACTCCTTTACCGGGCACTCCTGTCCCAGCAACTCCTCAAAGAGTTCCCGAACCTACAGTAGGTGCTGTTGACGTTTTAAGTCCAGTCGGACAAGCGCCTGCCTTGCTAGTGCCAGAGGACTTACCTCCTCCACTGGGTGGGGAAGTCGTTGGTCCGTCCCGTTCGTCCGGTGAGGAAGTCCCAAGGGTGGGTGAAGCTGTTCCGCCAGCGGGGGAGAGAGGTTAGAAACGTCCGTCTGAGTTTCACAAGCCAGTCGAGGAAATGGCACGGGATAGAGCCGTTCAGGGTCCTTGAGACGAAGATCCCCTGATATCTCTTGTGAGCGAAGGTTTGTCAACTGTTCGTACTGGGCAAGAGCCTAGGTCACGTGCGCGTAGTCGTAACCCCACCGCCACGTGAAAGTAGCTACCTGTCCTTTGCGTATTTTGTAGGAAAGCCTTCAGATCAGTCTCAGGAGGCGTGGTTCACAGAATCCCAGGAACATGACTATGAGGGTACCTCCATAGGTCTATCCTTCGACGTTGAGCTAGACGAGATTCAGGATGAGATGTCTGTTTGCTACCTAATTCGTGAATTAGCGTTGAACGCGTCCATGGCCCGTAGACGTGCAGTCGAAGTCTCAGAACGTCGTTTAACTGCAGAAGAGAAAGAGATGTTCCGAGTAGCTAAGGCTGCAGAGTGGTCACAGTGGGTAAATAACGACGTGGTTGAGTTGATTAGCCGTTATGGAGTAGACCCCAAGCGTATTATTGCTTCTCGTTGGGTTCTGACTTGGAAATCAGTGCCAGGGGAAGTTCACGCGGGGCCTGGCGGTACTAAAGCAAAGGCTAGGTTGGTGATTAGAGGTTTTCGAGATCCCGACTTGGGTCAGTTTAGCACCGCCAGTCCAACGCTGTCTCGCCAGGGTCGGCACGCCACCTTTACTTTGGCTAGTCATTATCAGTATCGTGTTTTTACCCTAGACGCTAAAACTGCTTTCTTGGCGGGGGACCAGACCTTACGTACCAAACCTATCTACACTGAGTTGCCCAAGGATTTGATCCGTGAGCAAGGTTTTGGTGACGATATCATAGCCAGGATTAAGAAGGTTCCTTATGGTTTGAGTGAAGCCCCCCTGGCTTGGTATCGGAGACTCACTACTGAGTTACAGGCTTGCGGCTTCGAGCAAGTCCCTGCAGATAGGTGCGTGTACGTGTTACGTCACAGTGGTCGTGTGTTGGGCATCATTGGTGCCCATGTCGATGATCTGTTGGTGGCTGGATGTTCCCCTAGTGTAGACCCTCGTTTCGAGGCCGCTCTAGCAAAGTTGGTGGCGCGACTTCCGTTTGGTGAACGTAAGTACGCTGACACCGCTCCTGTCCTCTACACGGGTTTAAACGTAAAGCAGCACCCACAGACACGCGAAATTACTATCGATCAGTCCCATTATGTAGCCAAGTTGAAGGAGACTCCTACACGTAAGCTTTCGGAAGGGCTTCTTGACAGGGAAGGCCAAACACAGTTCTGGTCTCAACTGGGAGCTTTGCTTTGGGTAGCGGTTAATACCAGGCCAGATGTAGCCTACGACGTATCCCATTATGCCTCCTATGGTTCCCGTCCTGAGAAACAGCATCTTGTTGCCTTGAATAAGATAGTGAGGACTGTACAGTCTCGTGACTACAGCATTACGTTTGCAAAAGTTGCTGACAACTGGGAGGATCTAACGTTAGTGGTGTTTACCGACGATGGTCATACTTCTAGGCCTTCGGGACATTCCCAATCAGGCACTATGACGTTCTGGGCCCGCAAAGAAGTTCTGTCTGGTAAGGAGGTTAGTGCTGTTTTGGCAGACTACTCTAGTTGCAAAATAGACAGAGCCGTATGGTCCAGTTACGCTTCAGAACTCCAAGCTGCCACTATTTCTTCAGATTCCTCAGTTAATCTGCTGTTGTTGTACGAGCAAGTGTTCCACGGTTTGAAAGCAACACAAGTGAAGGAAAAGCTTACTCAAGGGAACACCGTTCGAGCTTTGGTCACTGACAATAAGGGTCTTTATGATTCCATTCAGACTGAGAAGCCTTCCACAAGACAAGGGGTTAAGATGCAGTCCTTAGTGTACCAGATCTTGTACGATCTCGTTGTAGACTTTAACTTTCAGACGTACTGGGTCAATGGGTCTCACATGTTAGCAGACGGTCTAACTAAACGAAGTACTTCCGGTGCACAAGTGGACGCAGTTCGCAAGGTCCTTGAGGACTCCCGTATCAGAATTACGTACTGTACTAAGTCTGGACGGAAAGAACTGCACGAGCTACGAAGTCTTCAACCCTCTCCGCCTCAAAACAAGGAGTTGGATTCGTCAATAGACGTTTGACTCCCTCTGCATTGCGATTTTGGACCCAGGGTTTGCGGTGCTCCGAGTGCGATGTTTTAAACACGTTCTCCCGATCGGCCGTGTTATCACCGAGTATACGGTCGGTTGCCACTTTTGAACCTTGGAAGAGTTCACCGCACAGCGGGGGTGTGAATTGCACAACTGGTCTTGAAGCCCAGCTGTAGAGAGTGTGCAGTGAACGCTTCCCTCGCTTCCACCGTTCTGGTGGCTCAAGCATGCAGAGAGCACAGACCGAGGCACGGAAAAGGGTTCAGACCTTCAGCTGCAGACATGCATCATGTATTCACCAGTTTGGTATTTTACATGTTTATCTCACTTGTGGTGACACACCATTCCAGTGTCAGGATCAGGGTTAGAACCTTGATAAGGCTGATAGCACACCTGCCTTTAACAGATACACAGAGCGAGAGGGAAAGAAGACTGAAGACTGGAATGAAACACGAAGTCTCGTGGCCCCTTCTGCACCCATCTGTGCCTCTGCCTCTGTCTCTTTGTGAGGTCTTCACTCCGCTGCTGGGGTCTCTGTGCTTTACTTCCTCTGGAGACGTCCAGGCCACGATGCCCATCGAGGCCAAGATGAGTCCAAGATGCCCCGATGCTCCGTCCTACTCTTTGACCCGGTCAGTTTAACTAGGTGACGTCTTCGGAGCACTTTCTGTGCCGGCGCGCAGGTCCCAAGCAACAGCGAATGTATATGCAAGACTTATGTGTATGCAAGAGCGCGTGGAGCCTTTTCAGATAACTGGTGGAGCGGCGCGCCTCACTGGGATCTTGGCAGCGTCCGCGCACATCTTGAGGCAGGCGGAAGGATCCTCCATCTCACGGAGTAAACAAAAAAACTTCGAAGTAAGTTCGAGCTTGGGAGGTGGATCTCCTGCGAGGCTACGTTTCCTTCCGGCTTGAGAGTTGGACAACGGACCTCGAAGCATGCGAAGCGACCTCGAAGCACATCCTGAGATGCTCGAATCTTGAGGAGCCAATTATCGTCAGTGCCCCAAACCTGCTGATTGGGAGCACGAGGCACGCACGTTTCCCAGGCCAGGCAGGGCAGGGGCAGCACCAGAAGCTTGTGATATCTGCAAGGCCCTGGGTGCCTATGGTATCTTTGTCACAGGGTCACGAAGCCAGGACCATTGCACAGGCATGTCATTCCTCCCGTACTCGACGCCTAGCACTTGCTGCAGGATCTGCGATCTCCACACGGTCTGCAGCGGCTAGTAGCGAAAGATTCTGGCTGGGAACTGGAGACATTGCTTGGCAGAACAGCTGCCAGCAAAACAGCTGCCATCAGCCTGCTCTGCACTCACATCTTGCATTGGGCTAACGTAGTGTAGTTAGTCGTCAGGATCTAGAGCTTGAAAAATCTTTTCTCTTGGAGCGGCTCACCCAGCTCTGGGGCCACTGGAGCAACCGCGGAGGGGATGGCGTACCGGGCCCAGGGTTTTCAGAGCTTTTTAACGGAGTACGTCATTTCTCTCATGTCTAAGGTCCCAAGCCCTCCCGTTAGTGCTGCTAGCGGTGGTCGGGGACCCCGGCGTGCTTCAACACAACTTCGATCCGTGTGCACTGCGATGCACTGCGATGCACTGCGATGCACTGTGTGCAGTGCAGGCAGCTCTTTGCAGCGATGCCTTCTCTTTGCCCCCTCGTGCCCGCAGCTTTGCTTCTTCCGTGCTCTTCCTGCTTCAGTCGCTCAAATGGGGGGCTTGTTTTTGGAGTCGAAGGCCACCATAGAGGGGGCTGCAACGGCGTTGCGGGCCCAGTCTCAGACGGCATCGCGGCCGCCACAAGCGACAGGCAGAGGGACGGAGGATGGCGTGAGGGCTTCGGGTGTTGACCTGCGAGGCGACAGCGAGAGATGCTCAGGCCCGGCTGGGTTGTGAGGATATTGAGGCGAAGCATAAAAGGTGTGGCTGTGAGCTTCTAAGAAAAGAAGGCCTCGCTGGCGGCTTGATCCTGGGTCTGCTCCTCGCCTTCTCGGCTTCACCCGCGCTCGCAGCCGACCTGGAGCTGGGGTCTTAGAAACACACAAAAGTCCTCAAGTCGCCTAAGACTCGTGCTTTAGGACCTGCTGAATTTCGATCTCTGAGCTTTTCACAAAGGAACGGCCAGGGCATTTTTTTGGCAAACTGCCCCTCGGCTTGCTAAGCCTCGAAAGGAATCTGGCATGCGAGAGATGCTGAGAGGTGCGGCATGTCATGCGGGCGGAAACAATGCCGTGCAGCCTGATAAGAAGCTGAAGAAAGAAGCCTTGGAAACGTAGAGCGCCCAGCGGGTTCCCAGCGGGTTCCCAGCGGGTTCCCAGCGGGTTGAGGGTTTAGCTGCTTTAGCCTCTCAGCTCGGCACATCTCGGCAAGGTATGGGATGTTCGACGTGGAGCGAATAAAATATCAGGCCGAGACAAGACCAGACCGTTTCTTCCTAAAACTTGATAAAACAAAGCGCAGCGCAGTGCAGGTAACCAACGGCAAGAACGCCATGCCAGCCTTCGGTGAGCGATTGGGCCCAGAAGACATCGAGGAACTTCCGAGAGGAGGCTCATCTTAGCAGCATTTCTCAGCAGTCTGTGAGGACGTGGCAAACTACGTCATCGATCAGGCAAACAAGGGCTGGTCCTGAAAGCGCGAGAAGCAGAGGAATCTAAAAGTAAAGCAGGTTAGGAGTGGTGCGTGAAACTTGTATTCTTTCATTAAAGCAACCCGAGAGGGGAGTAGTCAGACTTTTAAAGTTTCTGACGTGCGTAAGACTTCTTGAGCCTGAGGCCAAGTGCGTCTCAAGTCGGGGCATACGCTCGAAACCGCCGTAGCATGCTGTAGCAATCAAGAACCATGTTTGGTGTCACGCACAAACCATGATAGCCACAAGGCGTGCAGTGCCCTGTTCCCTCATGCAACGACACGAGAGGTCTTTTGAGGCATTGCTCAACAGGTGTTTGTTGCAAGGCCTCGCAGACATCGAGATTCCGAGGATAACGGCAAGCAATGCTCAATTTTCACGAAGGTGGTTGCTAGAGAGCCCCTTCAAGACAGTGAAGCGTTGATGGAAAAAAGGTTCTCCAAGGACAAAAGACTCGGCCGCAGGGCGAGCGTTGTGCAGGGATGGCATGGTCCCATGAAGCTGGCGTCGCTGGCGTCAGGATTCTTTCGAGTCCTTTGTACATTTCCCTCGAAACCATGGCAGAAGAGCAGAGTAGACAAGTGAGCTTCATGAAGTATCCCTTTGACGCCCGGTCATCACTGCCCAGGCTTGGCACAGGATGGTACAGTGACACAACTCATGCAGGAATGCCAGTAGATGGTAAGAGTCGGTTAGAGCCTTCTTCCTAGATGATGGAACAAGAGCAGTGGCAAGAGAGAAAGACATGAAGTTGCGAATCAAAACACCAGCCCTTTAAAGCATCCACGGAATTGCTGTCTGATTGTGATTGTGTTCCTTCAAACCGCAACAAACTGTAACTGAGGATGTAATTTCAACAACTATAAGGGCTTGCTTGTCATATGTATGCCTTCATGCGCGATGCAGCATATTGTTGGATGAGAACGAAAATATTTGCTTTTGTGGCCCCGCTGTCGGCACACACGCTGCGACTTCCAAGCAGGGATCACTACGAAAATCTAAAGCAGAATTGCACTGTGAAGACCAAATGGACTTAAATAGAAATGAGTGAAGCTAGCAAACTTTGCTCCCACTCTCAACAGTAGCCTATTGACCTGTGTTGTCTATCGGCTCCTCCTTGCATAGAAGTGGTGCAAGGGGTTTTTGGGGAATGTGCTGGTGTGGTGCAGAAATTCCAAGCTGAGCTGTGCCGATAGTTGACAAAATTCGTGTCATTAGTAATGTCCCTGCATCGCCGATGGGCTTTCAGACAGGATTTGAAGTCCAAAACAAATCAACAAAACCACGATGTGCCAAAAGCAACCAAAGCTCCAAACGCGCTGAAAACACGTCGCATATGTTTGCACCTGAAGCTTCCTTCCACTCCCCGTGCTTCTGGGGTCGCAGCCACCGCCATGGCGGCTGCCGCAGCCCTACCAATCCAGAACGCCGCCAACGCCGAACAGGCCCCTTGGGCTGCCCTTTCGTGAGCGTGAGATGCGTTTTCAGAAGCCAAGGCCCGAGCAGAAGAAGTCCTCCGTGATGCCGCCTCCTCGAAATCAGAGAAGGGAGAGCCGCTTTTCAAAGATCTAACAATTCTTTTCTCTTGTCTTTTCCTCTCTTTGAAAGGCCGAAGAGGCACTGCCAGTCCTCTTCCCCGTCCAAGCGCCCCGTGACGTTCTTGCCTGGGCCTCTGGAAGTCTTCAACGAGAAAAGCTTTTCAGCGGAGCTTTACCTGTCTGAGGCAGGCTTCTGGAGTGGAGTGAAGTGTGTTCTGGGCGGCCTCCTTGTGGGGCTCGCCGGGCTCATCGCCCAGCCAATCGAGGCCCAGATGGCTCTGAGCGGCACAGAAACCGGAAGCGAAAGCTTTCAGGGCGCTCGAGAAGATGGCATTCTTGGCTGTTTTCGTGGCGTAGGCGTAGGTGCTCTCCTGAGCGTCTGAAGCCGCACTTGAAATCTTACTTTGCAGATGAAAACATTTGCTTGGGGGGCTGCTTAGCTTGATATCGTTTACGCTGGACCACAAGCCATTTCGATTCATAGCGGCCCTTGTGGCAACTGCAACGTCAAGCCTGAGAGCGCTGGTCATGTTGAAGCTCATGCTGTGGCTCATGCTGGTCCATGCAGAAAGTGCAGCCACACCAGCTTTTGCCAGCTGTTGCAGAGTCTTGAGGTCTGCAGGAAAAGACCAGTTTGCGCAAAGCTTCTGGTGCAAGGTGTCTTGGCTGGCGGCTTCTTCGCAATCACAGGTCTTTGCACAGGGGTTTTTCAAACACTGCGGCGCCCCCGGCATGGCCAGGATGGCCATGGCAAGTGGAGCACAGCTGTGAGTTTAGAAGAGGCGCGGAGTGGCAGCCACCCCCCGTGCCATCTGCATGGACCTGTCCTTAACACGAGCCAAGACTTCAGAACTTTGAGTGAGGTGAGCACAGTGAGCACAGTGAGAAGAGGAGTGCTTTACTTTGACGTCACTCGAGGCGAGTCGCGGTTGGCACTGGGATGCGCAGACCGGCACCTGGGCCGAGCCCAAGGCACGGGACCACGGGACCGGGCTCAGAAAGCACAGCGGAGCTCGGAGAGCAGAGCCAAGCAGAGCAAAGCAGAGCAGAAAACCACATAAAACACCACACGCTTTGTGGAGAGACCGAGGGACCGTGCGCTGTGCTCTGCGCTGTGCTCTGCGTGTGCTCTGCGTGTGCACCGTTTTGGCCCTTTTGCAAAAGTCTCGCGTCGACTCGTCGTGTCAGATTGAGGCTTACTCGCTCCTGGAGGAGGCCGCCGAGGTACTCAATGGCAGGGCACCCAGGAACCGTCTTTGAAGGAATCAGTCGCTGAAATTCGAAAGTCTGAAGCCTAGGAGAGGAGCCCGAGACAAACGAAGGCAACGAACCCTCCTCCCGAGTGGTTTGGTGCCCAGCCGCTTAAGGGCATGTAACGCAAAGCTTTCGGGGATTCCTTTTGAGGCAGACACATACTACTACGACCAGGCACTTGCACAAGATTCTCATTGATGTCATGCACATCTCTCCCTTTCCCTCCTGGTGCCTTGCAGCTTGGTGTGGCCACCACCGCGTCGCAGCAAGAGATCAGAAGAGCCTACTTCCAGAGGTCCAGGCAGGGAAAGTTTCACTTCCCGTCTGGGGCCTATAGGGACTGGGAGGCGTCGTCCGAATCACTGAAGGCTGACCTGATTTAATGCTAGCCGCTGACGCTGCGGCGGATGCGCAAGCCGACAGCCATTTTCACGTCAGGATTGTTAGAGTGTTAGACCGAATAATACTCGTGTAATCGGCTGAGAGGATCTTGTGCAGAATCTATCAAAGCAAATGTCATGAGTGCATTTTCTGGAAGCTGGACCAAAGTGTCACCCCAGCGCATGTTTTTGGATGCCGAAAGCCAGGCAAGCAAACAACATTGATTCTCCTGAGCGAGAACGAACAGGTCCATTTGGTTCGGCAAGCGGAAGGGAAAGGATGCGGAAAGGAAGTGCAGACTCCTTGGCCTTTCAACTTCGAGAGGCAACGGAGTGCCCACTTGGAAAGAAGAGCCGCAGCGGATCAAGCGGCTCACAGAAGAGGGCCAGAGCAGCGGAGAAAATGAATCATGCCCCCACCCCCCGGCCACGGACAAACGGACAAATGAACGTGCATCACATGTCATCACATGTCATCACTGTTCTCTGCGCATCGCTGCGAGCGAGCAGGGAAGGAAACATCTATCGCATCAACAAACCAACTAGGGGAAATCCGCATGCCTCTCGTGCAGGAACATCATCAGCACAATTGGGACCCCATTTTGAACCGTTTGCAGTTAAACTACAGAGAACAGGACCTTCAAAATCCATAGAAACATCCCAGGTAGCAAGAACATGTGTTTTTCGTACATTTCCTCCTCCCTCCTCTGGCTTGCTGACGGCGCACGCACGTATTTGACTATCCCATGCTCGCTCAATGTTTTCCTGCCAGATGCACACATCCTAGAAAACCATGTGAAGGCATCAGGGAAAGGTTGAGCCTTCAGCTCAAGCATGAGATGAGCACCATTCAGATGCAACGCTTTGTCCCTCCCCTTACAAACTTGTGCTCTGGCCAGTTCTGAGCATCGGCACAACTTCTGAGAATATGGCTGAGCAATGAGAGTCCAGAAAACGCCATCCTCACGGCAGGCTACCAAGGGAATATGCGAGGTTCCCGTGAAGGAGCAAATCCTGTTGCGAGTGTTGCATTGCTGCTGTAGAGCACACAGATTAATAAACTTGTGCAGCAAAGTAGTTGGCTTTTCCAAGGCTCGCCATATGCTCAGAAGTCCAGGTTGACGAAGGACGTACATGCCAGCTGTGAAAAGTGATGTGGCATACTCCATAGTAAACTGGAATAGGGGTTTTCCAAGGCCATACTTGTGCTGAACACTCCGCAAAGGTCCAGGGCCTCGCCCGTTTACGGGCACAAGAAAAAGTAGTGCATGGCATGCCGGCCAACACTAGTAATCCTTTTAAAGATCTTGCGGTCGATAGCAGGGTCAAGAACATCATGAGAAGGAAAAAGGCAGGTATCAATGGCATATGTCGGCATGCCCGCAGTGTTGCACGCCGCTGTGAGACGAGAACAACCTGCAAAATTTCCAGGCAGAAGCGATGGGGCTTGTTCATGCAAGTGAACACGTCAGGAAGACCATGGACTACTAGATTGATCTCACTGGGGTGACGCCCCGGAACACTTTCTCGATGTTCAGCTCGCTCCACCGGCAAAAACTCTTGCTGCTGCTTGGTGGCTTTGCCAAAAGCTGCTGCACCCTCCCCACCTTGGCAGTTCTGCCTGCTTGTCGCTACTTGCCAAAACTGTACATGCAGGTATGCCATGTAACGCACAGGATATTCACTTTTTGCTGCAGGCGGCGGCGACTCTGTTCGAAGGCACCTCAAGGGAGGTTCCGCGACTTTGGGTTTAAAAAAAGGGAGGGGAACCCTCAGTCAAATTATGACATAGTCACCCCGCCTAAAACCTGCACGCATCCCTTCTTTTTGCGTCACGGGCTGCCTCGGTATGCTGCCTATGGAGCTGGCAAAACGGGGGTCGGCGTTCGCCTCACCCAGGTTGACATGGGACTTCAAAGCTAATTAGGGCCGGTGCGCGCCCAAGCTCGGACGGATCGTCCCACAGTCCTACCGAAGGAAAGAAGGATCCAAGCTGTACACGCGGCCTGTACAAGTAAAAGGCTATGCTCTAGACGGTACGTCCCTACACTACAAGACCCGTGCACGCCCCTCCAAGGCGAGCATGACCGCAATTCCTGGGACCCAGAGCTAGAAGGCCTTATTTACTCGTCAAAGGCCTCAAGGGTGACTTCCTCCTCTGGGGTCTCGTCAGCATTGGAAAGAACATGCCCCGATTGAATCCATTAACACGGATAAGGGGATAGACTTCATTCTGGAGACTTTGCGCCAACCAATGGAGCAGAAGCAGATCTTTCAGAAACGCAAGTTTTTATCCGACTTCGAGGGCATCCAACGGCAACCAGGTGAAGGGCTCAAAGCATTCAGCAACCGATACCGCCGCATCGAGCGGAACCTCAAGGCAATCAGCGTCGAGGTAGCCCTGATGTATGATGGAGAGGCTCGTGGCAACCGACTGCTGGAGCCGGCCCGCTTGCCATGGCAGGATCAACGTCTGATTCTGGTGGGGTGTCGCTACTCCCTTGCCTTCGAGGACGTGGCCGAGAGTATGGCAATGCAGTTCCCGGACTTCAAGGGATCACCCCCCCGTGATCGGAAGAGACGGCAATCCAGTCAACCGTTAGAAAGGGAACGGCAAACACGCATATCCCAGCTCTGCCCCAACCTCAGCTGGCAAGGGCGGCAGGGCACATGGCAAACCCGGCGGCTTCGTCAAGAAGGTCTACGTGACTGAGGCCGGCGACGGCAACGACGCTCCAGACCAGGACGACAAAGGCGATGACCAGAACGACGACCATGAGGACCAGCGCTGCGAAGAAATTGGCCACCATGAAAATGGGAAGGAAATTCAGCGGAGCGGCCAAGAAGGATCCCGCCACGTTGAAGCGGGAGACGAATTGCATCGCTTGCGGCGAACGTGGTCACTGGAAAGGAGATCCCGAGTCTCGGGTCTCCGGCAAGGGTTCCAGGACGGCAACGGCAAAGGCCCGGGCAAGAAAGCTGCGCATCAGACTTACGTAGTACGTCACTCCGAGCACGGCGCCCTCGAGATCACCGATGACCAGACCTACGGCACCATGTTCTCCGTGTGAACGTTGTCTTTGATGCGCGGCACGCTCCTGGTGGCGACGTGGGGTCCCCCGACCTCATGGTCCTGGATACGGCTTGCCAACGGACATGTTGCGGCACGGCTTGGGCGTCTTCACATGCTTCTCTTGTTCGTGCTCAGGACCTGCTTGTGTACAGAGCCCCTTGCACAGACGCTTTTCAGTTCGGCAGTGGTGGCCCCGGAAGAGCCAAGCACCGCTTGTACATGCCGGCTGGCGTAGGCGAAGCCGATCTCGTGATTGGAGCAAGCGTCCTAGAGGCAAACATTCCCCTGCTCGCGTCCAATCAGCTGCTTGATGAGCTCGGCATGGTGCTTGACATGCCTAGGTCCTCTGCCACGTTCACCAAGCTAGGAGTGACAGTGCCTGTGCTTCGCGAGAACGGACATCTGACTATATCAGTGGTCGAGTTTAGCAAGCACGTTCCCTCTGACAGCAGTAGGTGGAAGCAGCTTCAAGATGCAGTTGATTGGGACAATCCTCCTCCCGAGCTCGTGTTTCTGGCCCAAGCCGTGATTCACACATCGTCCTCTCCGACCCCAGCACCTCATGCAGGCGACTCCCCCGGCATGGCGTTGCGGATGGCGACGCCTGGTGCGCAGCCTTCAGCTTCTCAAGCGCAACGTGATCATCCAGTGAACCTCGGCATCCTGACTCCCGAGATCTACCTCGACGTGCCGCCGGAGCTCGACACGACCTACGCGCGCCCGCCAGCAACCTGCAATTAAGCACCCCGAATATATGTCCGGTACGGCAACGCGTACGGCAAGTTCGCTGCAAGGAGTGCCTGAAGAGGTGGAAGTGGAACGCCCACGAAGGTCTACGGGTCGAACACCTGGACAAGTTCGGGGCATCGCTGCTCAACTCGTCGCCCTTGCCGTCCTCATCCAAGACTGTGCCGGCCCAAGCAGTGCCTTCACGCGCAGCGGAACCATCGACCCGGCGATCTTCCAAGCCCAGGGCACAACGGCCAAGGCGTCACCGGTGACACCAACGAGGAATTCGACAACTCCGGCACGCGTGGAAATTGGGCTCGCTCGGCAGGCTTGCTGGGCTGCGAGCGGGCAATCTATGACAGTCTTCTGTCAACCTCCAGCAGACCACCACCTGCCGTTGACATCATGGAGTTGTTTGCCGGTGAGGCTGGCATCACTGCAAAAGCGTCCCGGTACGGGCTCAGCGCCTCGGAACCCGTGGCACTCACGACTCTGGGAGATGGACGAGTTTCGCGACCTCGGCGAGTTCCCCGGCGTTGTCGAGTGCATCGTTGACTCAGGCGCCGGCGGCGCTACTTTTAGACTTTGCTAGCACCCAGACACCCTGTTTTCCACACGTGGTGCAGACCAGTTGTGCAAGCTGAGAAGTTGCCGTGACACGAAGGCTCTTCAGTGAAAAGGACTGTGTAGTGTTTTGCGTCACCTACTATCCAGATTCCTCTGGTCTCTGGCGCGGTGGCTCAGAGGCCAGGACCCAAGCCTCGTAGAAGTAGGCCTGTAGTGAGCCCAAGTAGAGAGTGACCTCTTGAGGGAGGAATAAGCACTCGAGTGCTGTGCTGCCCTGCGTACGGTGTCTCTTACAAGATCGCTTGGACGTAGCTGAGCAGCTTGCGGGCTGTTTGTCTGAAGAGCCTTGAGCAATGTCTGCTCCCGGATCTCCAGGAGATGGTGGTGATGGAACTCAACCAGCTTTGGATCCATCCATCGTGTTAGGGCAACTTGCGACAGCAGTGGCTCAGCTTGCGCAGTCTGCTCAGATGCAGGCTAGACCTTCTAGCTGGACTGAGTCTAAGTACGTGAAGGCCCCTGAAGTTTTTGCCCCAAAGAATGCTGACAAAGAGCTGGCACTTTGGTCGGAGTGGAGTTTTGCGTTCAAACAGTGGGTTTACATCCAAGACGAGGGTTTTAGACTTGATTTTGAGAAGGCAGAGAGTGCGGATAGCTTCATGGCCTTTGAAGACTATGAAGCTTCAACCAAGACTCGAAGCATCCGTCTGTGTGCAATTCTTGCGACGTACCTCAAGGGGCGTCCCCTTCGCATCCTGCGTTCGATCAAGAATGGAGATGGGTTCAGGGTTTGGCGAACCTTGGCAGATGAATGCCAGCCTGTGAAATCTAGGTCAAGCTCTTGTAAAGTTTCCTCCTTTCAAAGAGGGAGGTTCACTCCTGGACTATACTTTGGCCTTTGAGCGCCTGGTGGGCGAGTATGACAAGGTGTCCCCTCATCCCTATGACGACAACCTCAAGATAAGCACCCTCATGGCCGGCTTGCCCAATGACGTGAAGAAGTATCTGCAGCTGAACCTTGATGATAGCGTAAACTACGAACGTCTTCGCAACCGTTTGCTGCAGTATGAGCGTACTACAGCCATGTGGTCGTCGGAGCACTTGTTGCGCTCGGTAGGGATTGACAAGGATTCTGGCAAGTTTTTGGATGTTGACGGTGGCGTGCCTATGGACGTGGATCGTGTTGAGCAGAAGGGTAAAGGGAAAGGGGGCAAGGAGAAAGGGGCTGGCAAAGGAAAAGGAAAGGGTGGAAAAGATAAAGGTGGAAAGGGGAAGCAGAAAGATGGCTACGGGAAGTCTGGGTGGAATCAACAAGGGAATGGCAAGGGATGGGGCAACTGGGGTGGCCAAGGCGGTTGGAATGACAAAAGAAAAGGGAAGGGTCATGGCGGCAAAGGGAAGGGCAAAGGTAAGGAGAAGGGCAAGAGGCAAGTTGGTCCATGCTTTACTTGTGGTCGCATGGGACATGTGGCCGCTGATTGCAGAAGCAGAGTGAATCAAGTTGCAGATGATGCCTCTTCGGTTACGACTCAGACCCCTTCCTCAGCTGCATCTTCCTCAAGTAGTACCCGTACCCCATCTTTGCCCGCTACGCATTCCACCAACATTCGACGTCTCGAAGTTTGGCATGAGCATGAAGAACCCCAAGAGCTCCAGATCTACACGCCTCCTGACACCCCTATGTGTACTTTCTATGACCTCGCTTCGCAGGACGATGATGATGACCGAGACTCTGGGAAGATCTTTGAGGTTCGAGTGGTGACATGTGAGGAAATTTCAGCCGCAGAGCTAGCATCTACTAGCACATTGCTATTCGACATGGCCAGTAGTGACTCTGATGGAGAACTTGAGTGTCCTGGGCATGTTCGTGCTGTGAACGAGAGTGGCGAGCGTGAGTATGAGCAAGTCATCCTGGACTCCGGCGCTGATGTGACTGTAGTTCCCATGACCCACGGTAATGTTGGCCATGCTTCAGTGAACAATCAAAGCCTGTGCGATGCCCAAGGTAATAGGATCCCGATGGCGGGACAGCGGCAGGATGTGGTGTTTGAAGTTGTGGGCACCAATGGCCAGCGACTTTTCTTCAAAGATACGGTCGTGGTAGCACAGGTGAAGCAACCTCTCATGTGCATGGGTAAGCTTATGCGTGACAGTTGGCTGCCACGGCAAGTTGACGGTGAATGGGTTCTGCAGAAGGGCGACCAAGTAGAAATTCCCTTGCAGCTAACATGCGTATCTTCCGTCTTGAAGAGCGGTCCAGAGAGAGAGAGCTTTGTGTGCGCATTGTCGTTGAGCTTTCTGAGCAACTGGAAGCTGCAACTGGTGAACAAGGTTGGAGTCTGAGCCCAGATCAGGTTCCAATGCATGTGAGCTTTGACAGTGATTGCACGGCCGATCCCTCTCAGAACTTTCCTTTGCAGTACTGGCCATTTCGCACTACTTTGCTGTCACGGGGTGGTCGCAGATATGAAGTCTTTGAATCTGGAGAGTATTGGGCAGATCGGAAGTTCATCACCACTTTTGAGCCGAAACCAAGATTGTGACATTCCTCAGTTTGGAGCCAGTAGATCCCGAGACCATTGGCAAAGTGGTTGTGCCCAATCCATTTCAAGTGAATGAGCGTGCCGCTCCCATGGAGGTGGAGCCTGAAAGAGCGGATGAGACTGGTCCTGGAGGGCCTGCGGAAGTTGGACCACCCCCAGTGGAGGAGCAGCATCCGGTTGCTGTCCAGGGACAAGCCACTCTGGTCATAAATGGGGTTGAGCTCACAGCAGAATCCACTCTGAGACTGCTTCGTAATGCTTGCAGGTTCCTCCGAGTGAGCCCTCATGGAAGCAAAGCCGTGTTGCGGGGTCGACTTCAATCAGAGATTGCTGACAACCAAATCAAAGCATCAGGGCAAGCTTCAGAAGCAGTGCTTGAAGCCTATCGGAGAGAGCCCCATGTTGAGAAGACTCATGAGCAGCCAGATGCAGAGACCATTGCAACGCACGAAGTGACCCATTGTCCTAGAATGCCCTGGTGTAGTGCGTGCACGGCTATGCGGAGTAAAGAGGACAACCATGTTTCCAGTGCGCCTAAGGAAGGTGGCGTCATCCATTTGGATTTCATGTTTACCAAGACCGAGATTCCTGGTGAAGCTGAAGATCCACTGGCTTGCCACATGGTTGTTGTAGATGAGCAGACCAATTTCACCTCTTGCATTCCTGTAGAGGGCAAGGCTACTGAGCACCTCAAGTCCGCTGTTGATGAAGTTGTCAAGTTGGCTGCAGCTTTAGGACACAATCATTTGACAATCCGTGGGGATAGCGAACCCTCTATCAAATCTTTCTTGCAGGCAGTCAGTGCAGCCCGTACCAGACTTGGAGTTGCCACCAAGGTTGAGTTAGCTCCTCCTGATTCAAAATTGCACCATGGGTTGAAAGCAGAGAGATTTATTGGCATTGTCCGTGATTTGGGCAACACATTGCTGGCGACCATAAAGGAACACACGGGGTTTTCCGTACGTAGTGGACATCCCGTCTTTCAATGGGCCTTTCGACACAGCGCTTTCCTGTACACACGATTTCATGTGCAACAAAGTGGTCAGACTGCGTTTGAGTTGGTTCATGGAAGATCCTACACTGGGAAGCTTTGCCTCTTTGGGGGTGCTGTGTTTGCTCAGTTGTTGCCTGTGACCCCTGCAAAAGGAAATGGTTGGACAAAAGGGATCTTCCTGGGAAAATCCACGCTGGGAAACTTGAACATCATTGGCACCAACACTGGGGTACACTATGCCAGAACCATGCGTAGAGGCTCATTGAGCTTTGAAACCGAGTTGATTGCGTCCACCCGTGGAGTTCCCTGGAACGCTACCTTGGATGTGATCCCCGTGAAGAGGAAGAGGGCCCCCAAATTCCGAGCCCCAATTCTGGTCGAACCTGAGGAACCAAAGAAAGACGAGGTGGAGAAGAAGGATCCTGGTCCGGATGAGGCTGGGAGCGACCCATCAAGTTCAATGTCCTTGCCGGGAGAGTCTGTGGCAGGGTACAGTCCCTCTCCAATGTCAGGAGCTAGTTCAGCAGAGATGGTTCCAGATGCAGAGATGGTGCAGTCGCAGGGTGTCAATCAGTTGATTTCTCCTGCGGATGAAGTCCAAGACATGTTTGCCAGAATTGTGCAGGTAGAGCATGTGACTGGTCATGAGCAGGAAATCATCCCAACAGTTGAGCTTGATTTGAGTGAGCTTGAGTGTGGAGATTGCGGTGTCGAAATGGAACCCTCAGAACACTAAGTCAACCCATCCAAACGTCCCATGGGCTCATCGGACCTATGAGGATGGACCCCCGGAATTGTCCCAGGAAGAGTTGGCAAGGCTGGATGTGGCTATGGATCGCGTCGAAGATCAACGGCTACTTCAAATGGGAGTGCTAAGGCGCATGGATTCCAGCAGTACCAGACCTGACATGAAGAAGCTTCAGAGTAAGTACGTGAGAGATTGGAGATTCAGAGGCGGCTGCTGGATCCGTAGATCGAGACTAGTTGCAAAAGAGTTTAGGTTTTTGGAACCCGAGCTCCAGAACCTGTATGCCCCGGCCTCTATGGCTGTTCTCCAAAGCGTGTTTGCAGGACTTTGTGTCAGTGGAGAGAACCTTGTGCTTTACAGTGTGGACGTGTCGGATGCGTATCTGATGGTTCCCCAGGAGCAGCCAACCTTCATTGTGACGAACGATGGTGAGGCCATGGAGTTGCTGTTTAACTTGCCAGGGCAGCGATGTGGAGCAAAGGGTTGGTACATGCACCTCAAGGGCATCATGGACATGCAATAGTGGCTTGAAGGCTTTTGCAGGGGCACCCGCAGTTTTCTATGAGACGGGCAAGGTCGCACACAACAGTCATGTAGATGACCTTCAAATTGTTGGAGGTGAGAAGAGAGGCGAGGACTTGCTGAATGACATGAAGAAGTCTGGTCTTAAGATCCAGATCGAAGGACCGGTCACCATTGATGGAGGTCAGTGCCGTTTTCTCAAGCGGTTGTTTCAAGGTGATGGCACAGGGATTGTAGTGATTCCAGAACAGAAGTATGTAGAGAAGTTGTGCTCACTTCTTGGCCTTCAGAAAGCGTCCCCAAAACCTACTCCACTTCCTTCCTCTTTGATGCGTCCGAGTGATGATCCAGAACTCGGTGGAGCAGAGTATGATACGTATCGTAGTGCTCTAGGGCTACTCCTGTACATGAGCTCTGACTACCCAGAGTTGCACTTCGGAGTTCGAATGTTGGGATCCCGTTGCTCAGCACCCACGGCATATGACATGCAGTTGATGAGACATATGGCCAAGTACCTGAAGGGCAGAGAGAATTTCGTGTTGAAGTTGTCAAAGACCATCCCAGGCACAAGCTTTGAAGAGCGACTTCGCAATTTTGGAGAGGTCGATGTTGAGCTGAACGTGGGAAGAGAGGCGAGCTTTGGTAAAGGCCATCTTCTAGAGTGCATTACAGACGCTGATTGGGCCTCTTCCTATTTCTCGAGGAAGAGCGGGTCATCTTATAGCCTGTACCTGAATGGCAACTGCTTTTATGTGAGCACCAAATTGCAGCAGTCTTTGTCCCTCTCTTCATGTGAAGCTGAGTACATGGCATCTCTCCAAGGGTGCTGCGATGGCTTATTTGTGAAGGAGCTGCTGGAAGAGATCACGGGCAGCCCCATCAAGTTGGTGCACAGGACAGACAACAGTGCAGCAAGGGTCATCATAGGGAAACAAGGTTCCGGTCGGCTCCGTCATGTAGACCTTGCGTATCTTTGGCTTCAGTCGGTGGCTTCAAAAGGGTTGGTCATTGGAAAGCCGATTGGGACAAAGCATTGTCCGCCGGATCTCGGCGCGAAAAATCATGGTAGAAAGCGACAACAATTGCTGTTGGGCCTTCTGGGGTTTGTTTCGTTGGATTCCGGACTCCTTGCAGGGCAAGATCAAATCCATGAAATGATTGTTGTGAATGGTTTCAAGAAAAGTTTTCCCAGCACCAACGCCTTGAGAGCAGTGATCAGCATGTTGATGGTCCAACCTTCGAACGGGCTTTGCCTCGGAGACCGTATCGATGCGGAGAACGTGATGGTTCCATTCGTGTGGGTCATGATGGGCATCTTCATTTGCATGGTGGTGCTGATGGTGGCGGTGATGGTGATGAAATCTCGCTTCGTGAAGTTTGGTATCGTGGTTGGATCCTTGGCGTGGGGGGTAACGCTAGCAACGGGCATGGAACCAGAACCTGAACCAAGTGAACATCGTGATGATGGCCGGGATGTGTATGAGTACCAACTCCCCAACATAGATGAGAGTCAAAGCCATGATCAGCTTCCTGTGGTGGGAAGCAGTATCGAGCATGTTGTTGAGGGAAGTGACCCAACGGCTGCGAGCTCTACCGGACCAGCAGCAGGAAGTTCCAGTGGGCCTCAGGGTCCACTAGTTTCAGATGGTCGTTTGGGTGATGATGGTCTAGCCGGGGGTAATGATGATGAGGAGTACGTCTTCAGATTGGGTTGTGGAGAGCGTTACCATCGGTTTGGTTGTGGAATGACACAGAAATTTTGGAATGACAAGCCGTGGAAGGTTCGTCGATTGAAGAGGTCTTTTGCTCAGACAGAAACCTACCTCAAGCCGTGTAAGCAGTGCAATCCCGACAGCTAACTTGTGTACGTGAAGAGCGTAGTGAACCAAGTGAGAGCTTTGACCAAGTTTTCCAAAAGACGCTTTTCCTTTGCGCACTTTTAAGTTTTGCGAAGTTTTGTAGCTTCAAAGAAGTTAGCACAGCTTGTAAATCCATTCGCATCTAGATCAAGAAAGTGCCCCAAGATGGCAATGCGTTTGGATGTAAAGGGCAGATGGATGGCCTAGTCAAGAAGCAGGACCGCAAGAAGTCCCCATCCACAGATGTAAGTAGCGAGTTTGTTAAGTTGTTCGTGGTTGGTAGAAAGGGTGAACTTCAGTGGCTAATCGCCGGGTAGCTAAAAGCTGCCAGAAGCACCTTATTGTTGTGTTTTTGTTCCGTTGTTTTGCGGAGTGCAAAGCCTAAGTAGCTTGAGCTTTGAAGGCACAAG
>CAJNIZ010044271.1:0-41007 GCA_905231905.1 Symbiodinium pilosum | reverse complement strand
TTTAGACTTTGCTAGCACCCAGACACCCTGTTTTCCACACGTGGTGCAGACCAGTTGTGCAAGCTGAGAAGTTGCCGTGACACGAAGGCTCTTCAGTGAAAAGGACTGTGTAGTGTTTTGCGTACTCTGTTGCTACGGTCGATGGCAAGCCGATCATCAAGCCCTTCAAGTTCCTCACCAACATCCGTTTCCTTTATATCAAGCTTTGGCTACATTTCCACACCCCGTCTCTGACCTCGCTGCCTGGGACCCCATGACGATGCTTGAGCGTTCCTTTGGCGCGAGCTCTACGAGGCCTTTCTACGTGGACGTGGACAGCGACGTGGGCAAGAACATCGGCGACCTCCTCAGGATGAACTTGGTTCGCATCCAACGCGTGCAAACTCCTACACAGCGGCGTCTTCCTTTGGATTTTCCTTTCACGGCCCGCAGCGCCTCCCTCCTCTACGCGGATGGCTCACGTAGTGTGGAGCTGGAAGACCTTTCCAAGATCCAGCAGCCCGAGCAGAAGTTTGCCAAGGCCGTGCGGTACGCGGTGTTTGCATATGGCGAGCGACGTCCTGAAGTACAACCTTCAAGCGTGGAGGCCTCCCCCACGGATGTCACGTTTCCTGGACTGTCAGCTGACGTTCCTGCCGAAGTTCGCCGGACTATCGCACGTGTGCACATCAACCTTGGTCATCCGACTGCTGAGGAGCTGGTGCGACTTGCGTGTCATCAAGGTAATCCCTCTATACACACTTCATCTCGGCCGTTCGCTGCGACCTGCGACCGTCTCAAATCACCACAGGCACCACCACCGTCGGCTGCCCCTTCTACGGTGACTCAGTTTGGCGACCGGGTCGAGCTTGACATTTTGTACGTGCGGAAGTTGGACGGCGAGAACGTGATGGTGCTCGGCATGGTGGATGTCGCTACACGTTTCCATCAAGCTGCCGTTCTTTCTGGCCGCGCCCCGAAAATTGCCTGCGAGGCTTTTGAGCGAGTTTGGCTTCGTCCTTATGGGCTTCCGACCGTGGTTGCGGCTGATCCGGATGGATGCTTTCAAGGCGACTTCCAGCGCCGCTTGGGAATCGCATGGCACGCTGGTGGAGCATTGTCCTCCTGACGCTCACTGGAAAATCGCACACGTGGAACGCCAGAACGCCTTCCTGCGGACCGATGGATTTGCTCATCGCTCCGTCGCTCCATGCAGTGGACAGTGTAGTGCTCAGCAGAGGCAGGCCCGCCCGGCAGGCGCTCTTCGGGAAAGCGCCGCGCCTGCCGGGCGGGCTCATGCATAGTCAAGACCGATTCGGCGGCAACGGCGGAGAGGGTGCGTTCGGAGGCTGCGAAGGCGATAGCAGATCTGAACGTGCAACAGTCCATCGCTATCCTTCGAATCCCAGATTTGGAGCCAGGGAGTCCATGCTGGAGATGGAGACGGCGAAGACAGAAAAAGAGGGGTGGCTGGGTGACAGCCAAGTTCCTTTCTTGGGACCTCGGCCCCGACCAAACTGGCATGGGCGAGGTCAGGAACAACTACAGCTTTGGTGGCGACCGAACAGCTTCGTTCTGCCGCTGGCTTCGAACAGTGGGTGTTTAGCGAGCAGGACGTGACCGCTCTCAAGGACGCCAGCAAGGCCCTCACCGAAAGCCTTTGGGCGGTGAAGGAGCGTAGTCGCGAACGTCTTCATTCAGGTAAGTCGTCCGCATCCTGAGTGAGGTCCACCGCCTGACTTGACCTTCTTGAGGCTGGAGAAGTTCTTGTAGTCCTGGAGGTTCCTCAAAGGGTGGACTGTACTCAGGAACTTGACCTTGACCCTCTGAAAACTGAAGAAGTTGCGGTAGTCCTGGAAATAGAGCTCGTCTCGGCGTTGACAGGTGCTGGTGACCGGCTTCTTCGTGGTGTGCGCGGCATAGAGTTGCTGCGGCGTGCTCCTTGTCCAAAGTCTCCGACGGGCTTGCTCGGGTGCTGGAACTGGGGTGCCAGGAGGGCTGGTTGAGAGGAAGCAGCGGCCAGAAGCTCGTTGCTAGACTGGTAGTCCATGAGGAAGTCGTCTTCGTCAAGAACTCGATGTAAAGGTTGAGCCTCGAGCGTTTTTTTTTCAGGAGGAGGAGGAGGAGGACCAGTCTCGTCTGTTGCCCTTGACCTGCCGGAGACACCAGCAGCTTTAATTGGCCCGCAGCCGCCTACTCCGGCAAACTCTGGACAAGTGGCACTGGCCTCGGCTTCAATTAGCTCAAGGCCACCTACTACGCCAGTGACAAGTTCGGCAGCTTCAGGAGCACCGCGCTCTACGAAGAAGACGGCCTCCTACACCGGCTTCGTTTTGGACACACCCTCGGCGAGTTCTACGTGCAACCAGTTGTTCGAGGTACTGAAACGACGACGTGCTGGCCACGGACAAGCCTGCCCAGGAGGCCGACACTTCAGACTCCGACTGGGACAATGCACCCCCGACGTCAAGTTCGCGGCAGGGAATGTCTCGTATGGAAGCCAAAGCTTTGGATCGCAAGATTCCATGGCGCAAAATCATGGAATTGCCATCCCACCAGTTCCAGGCCTAGGCAGTGGAAAAGGGGCACTCCTCGTGGATGGAGTGGTCAGGGCACTCACCCGCGAAGAGGCGAGCGCTGTCTTGAAGGACAAGATCCTGGCCAAGCGCGTGCTGAGAACGCGCAGCTGCTTTCGAGACAAGGTAAAGGGGCTTGGCCCTCTTGGAGCCAAATGCAGAGTCGTGGCGCTGGGACACTGACCCTGACATTCGTCGGCTGAACCGAGAGTGTCCTGCTCCCAGTCGGACCAGCGAGCACGTGCTGTGTCTCGTCTTGACTGCAGGGAGCAACCGCGAGTTTGCCAACTCTCAGAAGAAGTGGTTCGGCTGGACTGGTGACGCAGCCACGGCTTTCTTGCAGGGCGAGCAGCCCTCAAACGAGAGGACCCTATGACGGAGTAACACGTTCCACGAGTTGTTGGACGGCACCCTTGTACCTGGTCCTCACCAACATCTATGGCCTTGCTAACGCTCCACGTCTTTGGGCAATCACGGTGGCGCAGAGGTTGAAGAAGCTTGGATACAGACAGCACGTTTTCGACCGGATGGTTTTCCTCCTCTTCAACAAGCAAGATGAGCGCATCTCCATCGTCTTGGTGTACGTTGACGATTTCTTCGGCGTCTACCGTGAGGACTGTTCCATCAAACCAGTTTGGCAGTCCTTCAAGTGGGGGTCTCTCAACACTGTTGAGCCCGACAAGGAGTTCACTGTCAAAGGGAAACAAATTTCTCTACGTGAACGTCCCAGTGGCCGTTTCTACCTCCACCTGTGCCAGGCTGAGTTCATCGATGGCCTTTCCGTCGACAAGATTCCTAGAGGTGCCGATGACGTTGTCCGACCTCAAGTCCCTGTACCAGGCCTTTGAGTTCGCCCGCGCGACCAAGAATGACGACATCATTATCGAGGATGTTGCCCTGAACCGTGGCAGCGTCATCGTGGCGTATAGTGATGCTTCTTGGGCCAACGCAGAGCAGTGCCGCTCGCAGCTTGGAGTCCTTGCCTTGCTTACCTCTCCAACCGTGCTTCAGAGAACCACGGCGGCAGCAGTGCTTGATTGGCGATCAGGGCGTTCGACCCGGGTGTGTCGCTCCACCTTAGCGGCGGAGGCGAGCGCTGCCGATGAGGGCTACGACAGAGGGTGCTTCTTGAACATGTTCATCTCCGAGCTCCTGTATAACATTCCTGCACATCGTTGCCAGCATCGCCTACTACACCTTCATGTAGTTGATGCCAAAAGTTTGTACGATGTTGTAGTGAGTGACACTCCCAACCTTGCGGATAAGCGGTCTTTAGTCAACATACGGGCTATCCAAGAGGTTGTGGATGGGGAAAGGATCAGATGGGTCCCTACCCAGGTTCAATGGGCACACGGCCTAACGAAGCACAGTGCAGAACTGCAACTGGTGCTGCACGACTGGCTCCAAAAACCGGTGGTCATACTTCGAGATGATGTTTAGGCCAACTTAAAATAATACCCGTAACAGTTTAGGCGTAGCCGCGGGGTAGTGCACCTTGGCCTCAGCTCATCTTGATGTATGTGCTGCTGTTTTTTTCTCCGGGGCCCTTTGAGCTGATCGTTCATTCGCACATGGAAAAAGCCTCCTGCGTGCGCTTGCTTCTTTTGCATTGAGCATCATCAGAATCTCCTCCAGAGACATTTCCAGCTTGCCCTCCCCCCAAAAATCCTCCTTCTGTAGCGGGGGATTCGCTGCCGCTTGGTTTTGGAGCGGGGTCTGGGAGGGAAACGGAGGTCCAATGATGCAGCAGCGTCGGCAGCGTTAATCTAAATGGTGGAGTTAATTCCCCATAACCAAAACCCAAATAGCAAGGCTTAACCACCCCATATAAGCAGAACCCAAAAGCCAAACTTCGGCCCCCCTTAGGCAAAACCTTAGTCGCAAGGTCAGACCCCCCATAAGCACGACCTAAATGGCAAGGGTAACCCCACCATAAGCAAAACCCAAATGGCAAGGTTAACCCCCCCATAAGCAAAACCCAAATGGCAAGGTTAACCCCCCCATAAGCAAAATCCAAATGGCAAGGCTTAACCACCCCATGAGCAAAACCCGAAAGCCAAACTAAGCCCCCCATAAGCAAAATCAAAGTTGCAAGGTGAAACCCCAAAAAAACACAACCTAAATCGCAAGGTTAACCCCACCATAAGCAAAACCCAAATAACAAGGTTACCCCCCCAGAAGCAAAACCCAAATGGCAAGGTTAGCCCCCCCAAAAGCAAAACACACATGGCAAGGTTAACCCTCGTAGAGGGAGAACCCAAAAGCCAAATTTAACCACCCGCAAGCAATGGCAAAAGGAGGATGCTGGCGAAGGGGGCCTGCGTCGTCCGTCAGTGTCATTGGGGGGCCCATTTCTCCAATTCTAGATTTTTCCTCAGCCCTGCCCCAGAAGGAGCTCGGGGCTAGTTTTTCAAAACGGTGATGCAGATGTTGGGGTGCTTGGGGACCCCAAAAACCTTCAAAATTCCTTTCGTAGCGGGTGGAATCACTTCAGAAACGCATGTTAGTTTTAGAGTTGTTTTGGACTTGGGTTGGGGAGGAGAAACGGAGGTCCGATGATGCACCGGCAGGGGGAGGTATACCCCCGGAGGGCTACCTTATGCGACAGGGAGTCTGGATCATCCGCCTGAACCACCTGTGCGTCCTTTCACAGGCCGCACTGTCTTTCTTTTGAAGTCCAACACCCTCAACGACGTTGGTGCATTAGTCTCTCCTTCGCCTGCCGCTCTGCAATTCAAAAGCCCATGCCCGGGCTCGGGGGAGGGTGATGATGCTAGTAATGTAGTAGAGGTAGGCTTAAGAATTTTTCGGTTCCAGGGTCGGGGAGCTTTAGGCAGTGGTCAGGCGACAGAGAGTCAACCAGTAGTGAGTCAAGTTGCCCCTCAAGACGTCCATTTACAGGAACCTCTAAGTAAGGAAGTCCAAGAACCAGAAAATAGTGTTGGTGGTCAGCCAGCTGACAGGCAGAAAAGACACGAGTGGCACGAAGTAGGGGACGACTTAGAGTGGATCGTTCCTTCCTCTGCGCAGTCTCTTACTTCATATTCATCAGAGGACTCCCCGGAACCGACGTTGCAAGACCTATCCCACCATAGGTGTATAATGGGTCAAGATCTAGAACTGTGTAGTTCGGGTATCCTGAACAATAGTTCAAATCAGTTGGAAGTTGATGAGATTCTTCGTGCTCTGGCGGAGTGCGAAGAGCAAGCATGTGATCTTCTTGGTCATCTTGGTGTGTGGGAGTCGGGGCCCCGTGCCATCAAAAGTATTGCAAACCTTGAACCACTTGATGAAACAAGTCCTGCGGACGTTCCCCAAAACGTAGTATATAGTTGGGGGTAGCAAAGAGGTTCACCAAGTGTCAAGTGCAAAGGTCGTAGAAGGCGACCCAGATATTCCGCTTAAAACGTATATGATTCCCTTGGAAGAGGTGAAAGTGAATATTGAAAAATGGAGATCGTCAATTGAGGCGGAGCATCGCTCCCTCATAGTGGACACTCGGGCTGTAGAGCCACTCAGCGAGGAGGCTTTTCAGACTTCTGCAAAACTCAGGTGGAAGTCAGTACGCACTATCAAAGCCTATTCTGGTAGGTACAAAACCCGTGGAGTAGGCTGTGGTAACTATCAGCATGGGGACAAACGAACAAAAATGGACAGCTTTTCCGGAGGGATTGATGCCAATGGTTTGCGGCTGTTAGTTCGCAACGCGGCGCTCCGTAAGTAGCGAGCGGGAATGCTTGACATCACCACAGCATTTGAAAATGCTGATATAGTGACTCCTAACAAAGAGGTCATAGTGGTGAAGGTCCCCACAGTCTTTAGAATGATTGGGATTAAAGAAGAATGCTGGCGAGTACATAAGGCGCTTTATGGGTTGGATGTTTCCCCCAGGTCATGGAGCCTCAGCAGGAATGGGACCCTCTGCACGGTTGAGATAAGCTCGTTCCTGCTAGTACAAAACAAGTTGATCTAGTTCCCCTCAGGACGTACCCGAAACACTTCTTGAAAGTGATGCTTGTCTGGCGGACAAGCAGACTCTTAAAGAAGGGGTCAAGGAAACGACTCCTCAAGAGTTTGCTGCCGCAGTAAACAGGCTTAACAACTTGAAGGAGGCATCCCGGTGAAGGTTGTTCAGCTTATGGAGCATGCAAATGTTTGGAAAGTTGTTCTGCCAGACCAGAACGACACAGTTGTAGGGGCTATAGGTCTCTATGTGGATGACATCTTGGAAACAGGTCGAGGGACCTCTAGGCAACTTGTTGAGGTATCCATGTCTAACTGACCGTCTTCTTTATGGATGAACACTTAGGACACACATCCTCCACTGACAAGAGTTTCCCCTCCAGGGAGATCATGAAATGACTTTCTCCGAGTGCCAGGGAAACTTTTTTACTGTGCGGTAAGTACAAGCTCGCTTATGAACTTTGGCAATCCTCACACAAGCTGTAGCACCACCATCTGGAAATCCTTTCTCCCCTATTGCTACTTTCCGGATGCTCTCGAAAGCTTGCCTGACGCTCTCTACTGAGGCAGATGACTCAAGGCTAGGGTCTACTTGTAGCCTAGCCATCCGCATGGACTTTTTTTAAGGGCATGAATTTCCTTCACTTGGCCGACTCATCCGCTGGAGCCGATGAACTGGTGGCCTGCACTTTGGCAAGCGCTTTTGTTTTCGTCTTGCCCTTTCCTTTCGCCTGGGCTCAGCTGATCCATCGTGCGAACTTCCACCCGGACGGGTGCACGCAGGTTTAAGATGGTCCGTAGCCCCACAGATGTAACATCGGCCCTTTACTTCAGATGCAGTCAATACTCTAGAGATCATCGCAGTTGAATCTAACTGCCGATTTGAAATCAACTCCGTCTGTAACCATTTTGGCGCGGCATTGACTAGGAGACTAATGGCAGTCTGTTCTACTCGAACATACTGGTATCATCGTATCGCGGCTTGTCGCCTTCCCCGACTGCTTTAATTGCCGATCCTACACGCCTGTGTGTAGGATAAGTACAAAGAGCTAGAAGGCTTGAGCTTAAGGCTACTCCCTAAACGCTTAGCGCTTCACTCCGCAGCCCTCTTACGGCTTGAGAAAAAGTGCCTTGCTTGCACAGGCTTGAGCCCATCCACTGACTCGTGGTCGCCCGCAGCCAAACGCGTCAGATCGACCGCCACTGGGGCCGTATAATTATAGGCCGTGAACTTAGGTTGTAACCTGGCTCAGTCCAGCTGAAGAAATACTGTCTGGTGTCCCGTGAAGTGCTCCACTGCTGCCAGGAGCCACTTGGCTCAAACTAGCGGCCCGCCGTACTGTGAGGTATTAATTAATTTCTGACGAATTTTTACACAAAACGTGCTACCTGTACAAACAAGACCTAGAGGCTTCAGGGTATTACTGGGGTAGTTAAAACCCAACAACCCGTACACCTAAGCATGGTCTCGAGATGACAAATGGCCACGGCTGGAAAAGCGTGACGTGTTGCGCACCAGCACCAGTAATACCCTGAAGCCTCCACGTCTTTTATGTACAGGTAGCACATTTTCTGCAAAAGTTAGTCAGAAGTTGTAGTTAGTACTTCATATCTGTTTTTCGTTCTTCGCTGGCACAAAAAAGTCTTGCATGGGCCTTCCTGTCAACGGGCAACACTAATCGTATCCTCACAACTATTGCGAGTATTAGGTGGGTGAGGGGTGTAGGGGATTGAAGCCTCCTTGGGCTTATGCATCCCTGCCGAACGCCATGTGTTAGGGCCTCCTTGGGCTCGCATTTTTGAATACCTACACCTATGCATGCATCCCCCTGAAAGCCATGCTAAGGCCACAGGGCTAAAAGCCATGCTCGGGCGGCAGGGGCTAAGGGCGGCGGGTGGTGAGGTCGGTTGGCTCTGCCAGGCCGAATAAAAGTGCTGGAACAAAATATACCAAGGGCACCACTAAGCACGCTTAGACGCAAATGCATCACTGCCAACATCTAAACTAAGAAGCGTTTAGGTGGATGGGCAGCAAGCAGGAACACCTATACCTGAGCCAACATGCCATGTTTTACCAGGGCAGAAATTTGAACACAGCTTCACGGCCCCACCCCGCGCCACCCCGCAAGGGGGTTAGCGGATTACAGAACTGGGTTCCCACTTCGTTGCCACGTCATTTCTTGGACAAGCTTGTGGAGGAGCATGCATCGGCCACAACGTGTCCTGGCTTACAGGGAGGGCTTTTAATCCGCTGCCGCTGCGGATGCATCAGCAGCGAGTGAAAAGTGATTCTTTGGGACTTCAGACTTCGCGCTGCTGTTCAGAAGCCACCCAGAGTACTTCACCAGGTACATTTTGCCAATTTGAAAGCAGGTGGGTTGCACGCTCCCGCCTGTCTCATATGCAAGCATCGTCAGCACAATTGGCACCCAAGTGAATTTGAAACATGAAGGTCTCCACACCCACGAGACCACCCAAAGCGCTTTGAACATGATTTTTGGTGCAAGGTTACATTGCTTTAGCCCATGATTTTCTAGTTTTGACATGTCACATGTCTAGTACCTCAAGCGGTGTACACCGACAGCGTAAAGCACAAAGTGGCAGTAACGCGCGCAGGTCCGGGCTGTGAACGCATGTCCCAGCTTATTGTTGCCAAAAAAAAGTATTCTACGGGTGCTCATAAGTTTCCATTGCACTCCGGCTCCCTAGGAGCTTGCAGACCAAGCACTTTCTGCCTGGAATTTCATGAAGTCACGCAGGCAGTGCCACCCTGACAAGACAGCCGATGAAAATGCCAAGGTTCGAGAAAGGGATTGCACATTGAATCATTGGCATGGCTGAATGGGTTTTAAGAGCAGAATGGGAGGAACGCTTCCAGAGCATCTCCGAAGCGCCAGGGCCTCGGGCGGGCCCTGCCAGCTATTTTTGTGATAGAGGCCTTCAAATTTCTTTGTCACTGCGAGGTACCAAGTGCTGTCGGACAAGCGGCGACGGCGAGATTATGACCTTCATGGCAGGGGCGGAAAGGGTGAAGGTTTCATTGATGCCAAGGCAAGGTTTTCCTCCTCTTTCAGGGGGAAGGGATGTTTTTGCAGGATGCCGGCTGACAGGTTTTTTTTGACGTCCTCCTTGGAGCCGATGCTTTGCAGCCTTTTGTGGGCCGACTCAGGTCAGGAAAGCTGCAACTAGGTTTTGCGATGAACTCTGTGGCTAGCGGTGGCAGTATGCCTGTGTTCAGGATCACCGAGATGCTGGGTCAGGACTGAGCACCTTTGCCAATTTGAGCTTGGGAAAAAAACAATGCCGCTTTTACCATCTTGGCATCTTGGCCCAAGCCCAAGTGGCATTGGAATTCCGGCCGCATGGATGCTGAGAGGAAGCTCTGCGCTCAGAAGCAAAGTGTTTGGAAGTGTGCGTTTGAGATGAGAAGATGAGATAGGTCTCATTCTCTCAGCCTGGGGGAAGAGCTGGGACTCCTTGGGTGGCATCTATGCCTTCCTCGACTGCTCCTTTGGTTTAAGAAGATATGCCAACGTGCCTCAAAAACCATCTAACCTTCCCTTTTCGAGGTGAGGGCCACGCAGCATGGAACCACTTCCGCCAGCTGCGCCAAGCGCAGTTCCGAGATGATCGCCTTCACCTTCCCGAAGAAGAAACTTTTTGGGATTTTGTGGAGGAGGCGGAGGCTGTATTGGCACAGAACTTCAGGTGGGGCACGCCACAATTCGGCCCTGTCACCCGTTGTCCTTGTTCCTTGAACCCAGACACGTGGACGTCCAGCGCTTTGCGCTTAGCCTCTCGGAGCCTGGGCAAACGGCGCGTCGCTTCGCAGACGACTGCGTCTATGGAGCTGTGGCCGCTTTGCACGTCCGGGGCCTCGGAGAACACGCCAAAGGCCAGCCGCAAGCCGCGGAAAGCTTGGCGTCCTTTCCCTTTCCGTAAGCGAAGCTATCCATTTTTGCATTTCAATGTCCGAAAGAGGCCATATGGCAGCAGCGCTTGCAGACTGGACCTTGGCTTTGCAGCTCCTGGGCAAGGTCCTTGTTGAGCAACAGGAGTCCTGGCACGAATCAAGTTACCAAAACAGGAGCTCGGCTTGGACTTCTTGGAGTCCACGTCCTGGAAGCTGCGCTCCGCGGAGATTTTGCAGGACATCCAGGTTCCATGTCTTCCAATCTTCCAGTCTTGCGAGACATGAATGGATGAATGGATGGGAAAATGAATTGATCAGGCTGTCTCAGGTGCTGGAAGACGCTTTCGTGGTCTGAAAGCTCCCCGAAGAGGCCATGAGAAAAAAGCGCGCGAACAGCTAAGCCATACACACACAGTGTGTGAAGCGGTTGTTCAGCTTCAACAAGCTTTGTCTTAGGTTCACTTTCTTCCAAAATCTCCCCCATACTCACGGTCAGGCTCTTCTTTCAATTTGGAGGGCTTTCTTCTTCCGGGCACGGATGTGCCTACACAAGTTGTTCTGCAGGCGCAGCGTGGCACAGCTAGTGTCGACACTTTAGCCAAATGCATTACTTACATGCAAGGAGTCGAATTGCGAAGTTGTGGTC
The DNA here is from genome assembly GCA_905231905.1 of Symbiodinium pilosum. NCBI lineage: Eukaryota > Dinophyceae > Suessiales > Symbiodiniaceae > Symbiodinium > Symbiodinium pilosum. The sequence continues at coordinate 29,930 of CAJNIZ010044271.1, read as the reverse complement.
TACGGCTACCATCCCGTCCTCATCGAGCCCGTCTCTGCGCTTCTTCAGCTTGAGGTTCGCAAAGACACAACAGCCTTGGAAAAGAGCTCCTGCTTTGCGGCTCTGCAGGAATGGGCAAAGCGGATTCGATTAAACTGGTACGGCATCAGCCGCCGCGACTGTGACTTCTTCATGCTTTGCACCCCAGAATCATTCAGACACGCACGAAGTCCTGTCCGAGCCAGCCTTCGCCCCTCAATCTGTCATCATGTATTTGCTTTCGAAGTGTCTCTTTGCTAAGACTGTGGCGGCAGATCTAGCAACTTGTCAAGTTGTGAGCAGTGAACTTCTGCAGGTTGGAAGGTTTATATGTCAACAGATGATGAGGAGGACCTCTGGCATCAGCTTCAACATGACAGCAGTCATGCCCGTAACTGAGAATGCCCGTCGGTGTCGGATGAAAGATGACGAAAGACCTTGAAGGTCGAATCTGTGAATCATGTAGGAACTGCAAAGGCCAGGAGGCAGGAGGCCCCAAAATGCGAACCGTGAAGAAACACATTCGCGCTGTTCGAGCTTCTGCTTTCTCGAGGGCAAGAGAATATCAGCCAACAGCCCCATGTTCCAACAGCACAGTGAGGTGCGGTGGAGTTGGGGAAGCAACAGATGAAAGCCTGCACGGGCACATGAAGCACATGAAACAGAGTCCACGCCGTAACCCGAAGAAGCGGAGCACCAACCTCGCTTTTTGCCTCCCAGAACTCAGCGCCTCCCCTCGCCTTTACAATGCGAAAAGGCGCGGAAGACGCCTGCGCGGGGGTTCTCAGCCAAAATGCAGAAACGTTCCCTTGCCTTGGGTCAACTGTGAGGACGCCTCAACGAAACGCGACAAGCTTGCTGATTCCAGCGCAGCCCAAGAGCGACGAGAGTACCCGTTTGAATGGCATTTGAGCCTGGAGCATTCAATGCAAGGTTTCCCCCTTCGATTGAGAGGTCAGGGTGGGGGGGCCGCAGACATGGGTTTCCAGTTCCCGGGTCAAGATGAAGTTGTTCAACAGGTTCCAACCACAAATCAAAGTTGCATTGCAGTGCTTTGTTCTCATCAGATTTTGAAGTTGACATGCGCCCGAACGTGAGGCTAAGCTGCAGGCACGTGTGCTGTGTGCTGGTAGGTCTTCGTAGCTTGACAGCTTGAACAACCCAGGTAGGCTGCCCGGTCCTGATTGTCTTCATGTGTTGCAGAGAGGCATAGACTGTATGCAATGCAAATTGTCGATGTCGGGCTTGTCCTCCGGGGAAAATGCTGCCCAGGTAGACAAGGTGCCAGACCAAGCAATCCCCGAAGCTTGAACCCGAATCCGGACACCCTAATGAACTTCAATCCTTAAGCTCTTGACCCAGCATACCCATGAGAACGCAGCGTGTCACCGGAAGAGTTGTGTTACGTGTTTTGCTTGTAAAAAGGGAGTGCGTAAGATGCTCATTCTGAAGACTTGCCTGATGCTCTGATGGAGGGTCAGGCTTGTTCGATTGTGATACTGGATGCGGCGCAACGGCACAGTGCCTGGAGTGGCCGGCTGGGTCCCGCCGCTTCCGCCCGGTTCCAGACTTTTGGGGAAGACGGCCGCAAGAGCCTTCCGTCGACTTTGTCTTTTCAGCCCGGTGGCCGCTTTGTGGCGTCGCGACGGTGACTCCGTATGACTCGTGTCTGCAGAGCATCTGACAAGTGACATCCTCAACATCGTGCCGGGAGGGGGCAGGCAAAAGGGTGCATGCTGAGATCCCATGTTTCTCTTGGTCCTAACAAAGTCTCGCAGGGCCCGTCTTGTATGGACCCCAAGGCCTGCCTCTGGGGAAGACTTTGCCCCATCGTTCCTTGAATGCTTGTCGGATCCTGTAGACGAGGCCACCCTTTAACAGATGCACAAGTGCTTTTTTTTGTACTTGTGCACGGTCACAATATGTGCTTGAGCTTTTGAAGAGACGAGAAAGAGTTACGAGACTCAGAAATCGTCCTCTGAATCACTAGCAGATTTTAGTAAAAATGCTCAGAATTCAGCTACTTGGCGAGAACGAACTTGTGTTCAGGAGGTTGCCTTGGCCTACCGGGCCTTCTGGGCGGCCGAGGATGTGAAGCCCGATTTGATTGTGGCGATGGAGCTCCGAGATGCTTACTTTTTGTGGCAAACCGCAAAAGCACCACACTCAAAAGATCTTCATCCTTCAAATTCACACGCAAACACGGTGGTGGCCTGCCTCTACTACGCGGCTTTGATCTTCTTCCAGGACGAAGCCTTCAGCGACTTCGCAGCCTCCGTCTACCTACGCCAGTTCCAGGAGTTTCAAGCGGCTCCTCACACTGCCATGGTGGCTCAGTCCCCCTACATCGCCGCCCATTTGCAGTACCACGTCAATTCCACGGTGCCTTTTGTCCCTCCACTGGCGCTCTATGTTGATGCTGCGTATGCTCCGAACAGCACCAGGACCTCGCTCCTGGTCATTTGTGCCAGGCAGGGCTTCTGGAAAACCAGCTCAGAATTTTTCTCACGCACGCTTTACCTTAAGGACACGGCTCCTGATGTCTCATGTGTGCCGTGGACTCTTTCGTGAAGGCAGGCATCTGTTTCCTAGAGGACATGGGCATATTTCGTGAGAAAAACTGTTTTGTTTCAGGTTTCGGGGTGTGATTGGAGAGCTTCCCAGGACCTCGGCTCTTTGTGGCTTCTGGCGACCGGGACGTGGTGCATGGCTTAAGCTTTCAGGAAGTTGGCAACTTCCATGCCACAGTGCTCATCCCTTGGAACATCGCCGTCACCACTTTCGCGGAGCTCTACGTTTCTTAGCTGCAGCCAAGCAGCCAAGGCTGATCCTTGCAGAGCTGCCTCAGATTGAACCCTTAGAGGCCCTTCACGTTCCCATCTTCGTGCCCGATCCACTTTGGCTCGCCCGTCTTTGGCCAAAGCAGATGACGAGCTACAGCAAGTCTCACCCAGATTTGCACCGACAGCTGCGAGCCAACCAGAAGTAACATGGACTTAAGAGTCTGATAAGAAAAAGTCCATCATTCACCTCTTGAGTGATGTTAGTCATCATTGATCCAAGGCATCCAACACCGTATCCGTCTTTGGAATCTCGGCTGACATGGCCGACGTGTCAGAAATCGCAGTATGTCTAGTGAAGTGAGTTGTGAGGATTTCCTGACACGCGATTTCTGGATCATGCGTTACTGGTCGGAGCAGCATGCGGGGATCTATGAGAAGCCGGGCGTGCGAGCCTTCAGCTCCATCCCCGACCTGCTGGCTTTTTTCAACGGGAACTGCCAGAGAATGCTTTTGCATTCGTCCTCGGAGATGAGCCGAGAGACGAAGCGGCTCGTGACAGAAATCGTGCCTTTCTGGTCCCAGCTCGCCAGCACTTTGCTGAACCCTCTTACGACTCAAGAAGAAGGAAGAAGCGGTTCAAAAAGGGGCAAAGCTCCAAAGGCAGTAGTGCCTGTGCCGCTCTGTGCTCCAGCGCTCCAAGCTTAGGTGCAGCCGATGCTTGCAAATGCAAATGCAAAGACTTTCGCCAGGAGCTCTTCCAAGGCGGCCAGCTTCGAGGCGGAGCGGAAGAGAAGAAAACAAGAACTTGAAAGACTTGAACTAAGTTAGTGAGTTAGTGAAATTGTTTTTTGTTTCGGCTTCAGCTTCAGGCGAGGAAAGCTCCAAGCAGAGGGAGGTGCGGCTTCGTATGCAGAGTCTGTCACAGACCCCGAGTTTGGCCCAGAGTTTGGTCCTGGAGGGCTTGTTTTCGGGTGAAGTTGAAACTGAACAAGAAGGGATTTGGGGTTCAAAAAGTGGCGTATGAAAGAAGTGATCAGCTTCTGTTTCTTCTTTGAGATCTTCGCAGGTACGGCGCCAGGTGAAGCTGGCGCTCAACCTGGCCTCCCGGTGCCAAGCCAAGGGGAGAAGAGCAATGCGAGAACGCGAGCATGCAATTTGCTTCGACTTGTGGACTTCATGAAGTCTACTCCGTCTACTTTTGCACTCTCTTCCAGTCTGGGGTTTCCTCCTTTTTCCTCTTCCCTTCTCAGGCTGGACGCTAAGGACGCCTCGCCCGTGAAGGAGGCAACAAAGCTATTCCAGCCTACTACAAGCCTCGAAACATCTCATACGTTCAGGTTCAGGCTGAAGCACAAGGCCTTGCCAGCCTCTTGCTGTGGAGTCGCATTTGCCTTGCGCGCGTCAGGGATTCTGGAGAGTGACCCTTCCTTGGCCCGGTTCCTGGCAGAGATCGGATGGGTCTACGAGAATCGAGCCGAAGTGCATCTTGCCTTCAAATTGCCCGATCATTCATGTTGCTTTCGGGCTTGCCGCGAACACCAAAAGGCCAGGTCAGGTCAGTGCATATTGTCAATGGCATATTGTACCTAGTTCCCTAGTATTACCGATACTGGTAGCAGAGCTGGTGAAAGGCCTGCATCCGGTAAGGTAGGTACTTTCCGCGTCCGGTCTGGGCGAGCCCATCGGCCCAGTAATTGTTGTGTAAGCTACGCAAAGCCATGGATGTTGCCGGTCAACGGCACCAGGGTACTCCCCTTGAGACCTGAAGCGGATCGTACATCTACAGTGGCGATCCACCTACTTCTCACGATTGGGCGTTCAGGATGTTCACGCGCCTGAAACTTTCCGAGGATGCTATCCGCAGCCGCAGTAAAGCGGAAGCATCAGATTTGGCAGTTGCAAGCGCCGATGAAGCCATTGCATCGGACAATCCGCACGATGAAGAACATCATAACTAACCACCAGATGAGGAAAGTGAGACGATCGAGCTATCAGAGCCAATGCGTGTGGAGCTTCTACCTGAGCATACCCGCAAGGAAGCTCTAGTCCTGAAGGCACACGCTAAGGAATCCAAGAGCTTTGAGTCCATCTCCGGGAGGGCAAGTCCCTCGCAGGAAGCAATAGTGCCCACAAGCTTGGTAGGAAAGGAATTGAAGATGAGAAAGAAACTCTTCACCAGAGAGGGTTTTTGCACAACGAATAGGAGCGTGTGTATAGTCCACTTGGAAGCACAGCATTAACCATTTAATGCTTGGTTTGACAGGATTGTTATTTTGTTGAATGGTTGGAATGAAATGTGGAGAACTTGTATTGTTTTAAGTTTGGCTTTGAGGTTATTCAGACATTGGATCAGGAAAATGAGTGAATATCGGCAGTGTTAAACTGCAGGAGCCAACATGAACTGGACATCGAAGGATGAACCCTAAGTCCGAGCAAAGTAGATGAACTTAGATGGCAGGCGTCAGGAGGAAAAGTTCGCTCTACTGTGTGAACTCGCTTGTTGATGAGTTGGACTCTCAGTCCCGCAATTGCGGGTGAGATGGTGGGTTGCACACCACTGGGCAGCATGCACGGGCATGGAACCCATTGGTTCAGGGGACTGAAAGTCCAATGAGTTGGATCTGGATCATGCCCACACTGAACGAACTTATAGGCAAGGTGTTAAGGTATTTGACACCCATGAGACCTACCTGAGATGAACCATGATGAACCCATCTCACTATACGTGTTTCACTTTAGAGCCCAAGTATGCAGCGCCTTTCAAGCTCAAGAGAAGAGCTCGGTTGTTTAATTAACTGACTCGCGATGATCCGTGCCTACTTTGCTGAGGAGATCCAGGCGCTGCTCGACGAGGCGGCCGGAAGATACTATTGCTGCCTGAAAAGACTCACTTCGCCACCAGGCGCAGCGAGGTCAAGAGCATCCCAGAGAGAAGTGGAGGGGCTCATGGCCGGCAGAATCAACAGCATCAACATTGTGCACCAACCGGGGATAACCCGCGACGAGGCGAACTCCCAACTTCATGAACTCAACGCTGTCGAAGAACTCTTTTTGTCGCAGATGCGGATGCCGCCCGCAATTGCAACAGCCCACTTTGCCCAAGGACCTGAACGACATGATCGAGGCAACCTCGCCAAGAGCACATAGGAGGCAACATCAGCGAGCTGAGGGAGACCCTGAGCCAGCCAGGACCAGCAGACGCGTAAGCAGAAGGTGAGGCGTGATGTTGATGTGAAGTCATGTCAACTCCGTCGTCAAGTTGTCCTCTTTCTGACTTCGACGAACTTCCCCTGTTCAATGTTCCGCCCGATCGCAGTTCTTTGAGCTGAGGTTGATGTCGGCCACTATCCGGGGAGGTAACCCGCTTTCTAGTCGGTACCTGGACATGGACCCGGAGGGATGCCTGCTCGTCCAGCACGTCATCGACTACCTGACAACAAACAACAACACGCGATGGACGTTGGCCGAATTGATTGACGTGTTCAAGTGCAATGATAAGCAGCGCTTCGCCGTCCGCGGCACCAACATCGAGCACTCTGAACACCTCGGCTTGCCAGTATGCGGGCAAATCAGGGGCGCTCGAAGGAAGCCATCGGCCATGGCAACAGCACTGTCATTTTTCGACCCAAGGCCGCGGACGGACCTTGGGAGTAGGTCCAGACGTCGAAAGCGGAAAGGTGCGCAACTTCACTGACAAGAAATTGGATGACATGCGCTACAGAAGCGGTGTTCGAGCCGGATCCAAATACGAACTAATCATCGCACTAAGGTTGCGATGTACTGCGGAGCGTTGTTCTTGCGAACTGTCTCTGACGGTGCGCTCAGGTCGGGCGCAGTGCATCCACATGCAATCCTAGGCATCAGAGACACGATCCAAGATACAACCATCTGGTCGGCCGATCTTCAACCAGCACCAGCACTGGTGCTGGCACCACCATTGAGGAGGGAGACGTGACGTGCTGGACGACCCCACGCACATGGTCGACGTGCTCATCGAGGATGACGAGACCGCTACAAAGCCTCCGGCAAAGGTGGCAAAGACCATGAGCCAAAGGGTTGCAGAGGGAGGCACAGGAGCAGCGGTGTTTCCTAGACCGCCGAACCTTGGCCCGCGTGCACTAGCAGAGACTCCACCTAGCAAATCACCCCGATCGTAACAACCCTAACTCCAGCCAGCGATCACCCCCAAGGCGAGCCCAAGGAGATTGTGAAGCACAATGGCAGCAAAGCCGCCGTTTCAGCCCATCGCGTCGATCACATCGCCACCACAGCTGAAGGTCAAGGAGACGCCAAAGCCACTTCGACGCCGAAAGTGCCAGAGCGCGCAAAGACAGCAGAAAAGGAGGAACGGAACGGGGAGAAAATAGTTGTTCTTGGCCTGGAGCTCCTCCTCGGATCTTTTTTTGTAACCGAAACTTTGCCTAGAGTAATGGAATTTCCGGATAGACTACAAGAAAGAAGGACAGAAACTTTGAAACGACAACAAAAATACAAAAACACAAAAACAGAGATTCTAAATTCCGACTCCATGTCTTTGGGCAGCATTAAATATTTAACATACTCCATATCTAATGCGAGAGAAAAAGGACCGACCAAAAAAGCAAAGAAACCAGAGTGTGTCGGGTCTTGTTGTGTTGTTGGTCCTTTTTTGGCATTAGATTCGGAATATATTTACAAGGCTCCAGACCCCAGAGACATGGAGTCAGGATTTTTTGAGGCGGGTTTTGTGTTGTTTTGGTTTGTTGGCCACATCCCTTCTACAACTCATGTAAGTAACAAGATGCATAACGTGTTCTGCGAAATAATTCAATTCGAACCTTACATAAAGACAAATTTTGTAAAGCGAAATAGCCTCCAGGCTGGATCGTTACCGATACGTTTTTATTGCAAATAGGATACAGTTGTTAATTTGTTAATGGGCGTTTTTGTTTACTCCGGAGTCATGTAGAGAAGAAGAGAAGCCCAAGAATTGAGAGTTCCTCTTGAAATCTGAAGTACATCTAGCATGGGGTTTATACGTAGAAAATAAGCCGAATATGAGCCCAAGATCCATGAGTCTCTGTTTAGAGCTTGTAACAAATGTGTAACACAATAAAGGGATGTATTTGGTGAAAAACGGAAACCTCGAATTTGCAAAATTCCTTGTTAAAGTAGAAAGAAGCGGTGTTGTTAATTCCGAAGTTCAAGACTTGCGAGTTCCTTTCAAAAAGATGCGCGTTTGATAAAGGATTTTCGTAGTAGAATATGGAATGATCATAATCAGAGAATTTTGCCGCAAATTCGTAACCAATTTGAGTAATGTTCTGAAGAAAGAAATTGCAAGGCCAAGGATTTGAGACGTCTTGTTTAGAATTGAACACATGTAGTATGTTTCAGAAACCATTGGAATATCGTAGGTTTTTAATTCATATTAGGGAAAACACTGCATGTGTGGAAAGCGCTTTGATCCTTGCCAAAAAAAATTCGGATTTGTTTAACATTAAAACTGGAAAGAAGCATACTAAATATTCAATACCCTTCACCCACTTTGTAGCAAATGAATTCCCCAGGACTATTTTCTTCTCACCAGTAGAACTAAACTCTTTGCTCCTATGAAGGCAAAATTATGGATACGAGAGAGATACAATTGACTTGAGAAGTGAAAGCTCCAGTTCCCTTGCAGGTGTTTCTTCTGATTCCATAGGACTTCAATACAGTTGAATGGAGCTTGAGTTCTCTCCTTTTTTGGCGACGTTTTGGTGCTTTTAATTAGAGTCCACTTTTTATATCTTGCTTAGACTCAAGCCTATGTTCTTCACAAGAAACATTTGTATTCCCTTCAAACTCCCATGAAAGAAATAGAATTCTAGTCTGTCTTTTTCAAAAAAGTACAAGATAGATACAGCGTGGGGAATCAAGTGGAGCTTGAGCTCTCTCTTCATATAGAGCCAGTGTGGTGCTTTTGATTAAGACACCCACCCCTGCTGTTGTTGTTTTTCATTCCTACATAATGCGCTATGTATAGGGTCCGATGTACAGTCAAGCCTATGTCATGTGCTCTTCAGAAGAGAGATCTCTCTTCTCTTCGAAAAACTACAAGAGCAGCCCCTCTGGCTCTTCAAACAGTGAGAAGAATCATACTAATGTTCTAAATCGTGTTATCAATAAGACGGATAATACTCTGAAGATTCATACTGTTAATCATACTCTTTGCAGACCATGAAAGGAGTCATATTGTCTGCAGAATGTGTGAAAGCGCAGCGGCCGAGGTACGCGCTAAACCTATGATGATGATTGAAGAATATGAAGATAGGGAAATGGACCTGGATGGTCTATGCCTGATGCGTAGTTCTGGCACGACATGTCACTGGGCGCACAGCGAAAGAGCTCAGAAAGCCATGGCTTGTGCAAGACCGAAGGACTCTTTCTGCACAGACTCTAGAGGAATCAAAGCGCTGGATCTAATGGACTCTGCCACATGACTGCATGAACAAGCTTCCAAGATCTTAGCCCAAGGGGTAACATTCCGTAGCCACCCTGAGCCCATGGCCGCAAAGCACTGCAATCCCAGCACATCAACACTCCTCCTTGGACTGGACTTCCATCACAGTCCACATTTACAGCTGTGTGCTTTGCTGACGTATGCCAGTTGTTGAGTTTCGTGGTGTCAGTCAGGCTCTGCGTGACTTCAACATGCAAACAACCACACATCACAAAGCCTTACGCGTCCTTCCAGCGGTGAAGCCAACGAGACATCGATTCTCGCGCGGAGATGTCCTGCCATGTCAGAGCGCGTTTCGTCTGCTGGCGCCAGAGCCACAACAGGTATCGAAGCTGATTGTCAGACCGAAGGAGCCTTCCTGGAACCGCAAAGCTTTCGTGTGGTACTAACCACAGCGCAAGAGGAGGTATGGCTTTGGGGAAGGGCGTCGAACTGTCACTCGGCAGGAACTCGGAGTGGCGGCCAGCAGATCGTGGCTATCCCAGTCCACCCAGTTGTGGGGATTGGTGATGTGTCATTCACTAGCAATGATAAGGAGTTGTCTGATTCATTGAGGGATGGACTTGCAATAGCTATCCTAGCATGGCTCCTAGATCATTTTATGATTGTTTTGATCGTGACTTTATTAGCTGGATTAAGGACAACGCTGAGGACCAGGCAGCTATGGCCTTAGCTGCTACAGGCTTTCCTGCAGAGGTGCATGACGAGCTAGAGCAGCCATCAGAGCTTCCTTTCGATACCTTAGAAGGATCAGAGGATGTCGCCAGGGTTGACCCGGGCGAAGCTGCGGTGCACAATTTGCCCGCTACCGAGCAAGATCGGCGAGAAGGTTGGAAGCAGTTACCACAACGAATCCGTGCGGCGCTGCGCGGGTTGCACAGGCAATTCGGCCATTGTCCCCAGAAGGTATTTGTGAAACTTCTCCGTGCAGCAAGAGTAGACAAGGCGTACTTTGACGGCGCCAAGCTACTTAGATGTGCAGAACGTGAGGAGGTAGCCCCCAGGCGCCACGCTCACAAAGTCGCGATGCCAGAAAAGTACTCCTTCAACCACTCTCTAGGCATCGACATCTTAGAGGTTTTGGATGCAAATGGCACCAAGTTCCAGGTATTAAACATGATCTGCCTAGGGACATGTTTTCAACTTTGGGATGTTGTCCGTGAAGGATCAGGTCAGGCCTCCAGTTCAACCTGCCTTGACGGATTTCGAACCCGAATTCAAATCCAGGCTCGTTGGATGTGGCAATTTTGAGGATGCCACTGGGGTAAGGACTGACGCTCCCACGTCAGATCTGGAAACCCATAGCATAGTAGCCGCTTTTGCCGTAGCTGAAGGGGTTCCCCCTCAGAGTTCGGACATAAGGAACGCATACTTCCAGGCGTTACCTATAGATCGCATAGTCATCATGCGACAGCCTAGCGGCGGGCTTCCAGGGGTTGACCCGGAAGCATACTTGCTAATCAGAGTACCGGTATATGGACTCTGTGACTCCGGCCGTGGATTCTGGAAGAAGGTGAACCACGACGCGCTAGATGTAGGCCTTAGTGCTAGCCGCATCTTCCCTGCCTTTTATTATCACAGAAGTAATGGGCGAGTAGATCTCGTGCTGACTACACATGTGGACGATCTTCTATGGAACTGCACCGATTCCGGACAGGTAGTTATGGACAAGCTCCTTAGCCGATTTGAGGTAGGAAAGCGAGAAATAGGCAGGCTCCTTTTCTGCGGTAAGCAATTTAGCTTAGATGGAAAAGACGTATTGATCGATGTGACAGACAACACGACCAAGACGACTTATATCGACATCGACAAGAGTCGAAAGCAGTCGGAGCAAGTGACCACTGGAGAAGAGCGACAGCTGCGCTCTGTGGTCGGATCACTGTCGTGGATCTCACGCCAAGCTCGTCCAGACATACTTTACCGGGTGTCTCGCTTCTAAAGTAGCATCAAGGGAGCGAAGGTTTCCACGCTCACCGATGCGAACAAGGTACTTAAGATGGCCTTGGATACCAAAGACCTGAAGATCAGGTACCGCCAGTCTGGCACCCTAGACTTCATGAAGCTAGGTGTCTTGACAGCTTGGGACACCAGCTTTGCCGGAGAGACTCAGCTCAAGTCCCAGCAAAGACGCATACACTTTCTGTGCCCCGCGAAACGATTGACTGATCCTAGCAATTGTTTATTTAACGTGGCCCTCGTGTCATATAGCAACACCACGATTAAAAGGGTATGTAGGGCAAAATGCGCAAGAAGCTGGCGACAAAATCCGCGCCGCCGCGCTCGCTGAAATGTATGGGCACCTATCATCGGGCTCAGAGTGGTACGAGTCTGCAAGGAAGCATGTTCCCCACGTCATGCTATCCGATTGCCGTAGTCTGGTAGACCATCTGAATGCAGAGGTCCCCGCACGTGTGCAAAACAAGCGCTTGCAGATAGAGTTAAATGCTCTTAGACAGGCCATATTCCTTGATGATGGAACAAAGATTGTGAATCACTATCCAGCAGGTGGTGATCATGTCGACTGGTGCGACACTCATACACAGGTCGCCGATTGCTTTACTAAGGCGATGAAACCGGACTTCCTGTTAAAGATCCCTTCTACTTGTTCCTATGAGATCTCAAGGGCCAAGTTGTGAGCACCCTTGTGTGTATGACCATGTTATGGCATATTACTGCAGCATAGTTAATGTACAAAGTGTACATACTGGGCCGGAATACCAGAGCCCAAGTCGCACTGGCTTGATCTGCTCGAAGAAGCTGGCAAGCACGCATCTTCTATCACTTAGCTTGTGTAGTTCTGTAGGCATGTAGCTCAAACTGATTAGAGAACAGGTTGAGTGTGAATCTCACCATGTGGTCAGTCATGTCTACCTAGATCAGTTTGTGTACAATTGCACTGGATCCCCGCAGGCGCCTTAAGTCAAGCCCAAAAAGGTTTCGCAGTCTTTTTGTAACTATCCTATTATTACCGATAGTTGTCTTTCCACGAACTCTACGTTCTGGTAGCGGGACATGAGCTTCCATGGGGTCAAGAGCAACCAAGGAGTCAGAGTCCACAAGGTATGGACGCATTTGGGACGTTGTGATGTAGCCGCCGCCGTGTAAGCGAATGACCTTCCCATTTGTGACGGAGGCATCCCAGCCCACAGAGCGGCCTTGTGTCCATTTCTCCTTCAAGTCGTACCGGCCACCTTCACCGAACATCTTAGCCTTGCAATGAACAATGGTGCCGAAGCTGGGCTCCTCCTCAAGTGGTCGGCCTCAAGCTAGCCGTTGCCCTATCCACCGCGTAGCGCCGCCATAGGCCACATCTCAGGAGGAAAGGAAGACATTCTCAGCAACGTTCGTGTTCGAACCTTCAACTGCTTCACAGCTGCTTCCGCACGACCGTTTTGTTGCGGAGATTGCGACTCCCCCGTTGTCATCAGGATGTCCCGGGATGCTGCCCACTCACAGAGATCTGGGGAACGTAGTTCTCGAGCCCGGTCTGCGTGCATCCTGACTAAAGGGAGCCCATCACGACGAAGTTGCATGTAGATGCTGCGGATCTGCTTGAATGCCTCTTAGCAGGTTCTAGTCCTCAAAGGCGCCATGAAGTGAAGCGATTGGTGGTCTATGTCATCCCTTATGTCCTTGTAGATGGCTTGAAACCTCTCATTTCGAGCTGCCTCTTCTGCTTCCGGACCACCGCCATCGTCACTCCAACCAACGCCTGCGCCCTCCTCACAAGGGAACTCTTCTGGCTCCAACGGATCTGCGTCGCAATCATCTACTTGGTCCATCTTCTCCGGTAGGTCGAAGTCCTTGTAGGTGGATGCGTTTAGGAAGCCACCAAAGCGTAGCGAAATCCCTTTTGTTGGGACGTCTTTTCCGCCAGCCCTGAACGGCCCGGCGATGTGCAAGGAGAGTGCAAGGAGAGCATATAGGCAGATGGCGCTAGAACGCGCCCATGCGCGCGGCCAGTTCCAGCGGTGCGTACGCAAGTAGCGCAGTGCCGATCGTAGGGCACATGTCCTTGTGTGACGTGCTGCTCCCATTTTCGAAGCTCCGCTTCGGTCATGGTAGCTGGATTCCTTGCATCCTCGCTGCGCTCACCCAATTTGGTTGCCTTCGCCAATCCATCATAGCCTCAGCTGCAATCCGTAGCTAAGGAACGAGTATAGTGTCCAGCAACCAAAGCCGCATCCAACGGAGTGCCATCCAGATCCATGTCCGTACCAAAGACATACCTGCCGACCTCACTGGACACCTCCACCACTGGGAAGTCGTACTCCTCGTTGAACTGTGTCCATGCTGGGCTGCTCCAAAAGGCATGCGACAAAGGCATCTCCAAGGCAAAAAAAGGTCCACGTAGACGCTCCTTGCGGGCACCACGTTCAGCAACCATCCAGGCAAGCAACATACGTTTCACAAGGAAGTCTTGGCTGTCATGATGCCTGGGCGGACCTCCAATTATGTCCTCTACTTGGCCTCTGCCTCCGCCCACAACAAGGCTCGGAAAACCCGAAAGCCTAACGTCTATGTAGACGACGATGTCCTCAGACTCCACCTTGCTCACTTCCCCCTGCATGTTCAAGGAAAACATTTTGGCATAACCGAGATCCAAAACTTCATCAACTCATGTTAAAACATCCGACATGTTCGTGCTTGTTCTTGGAAAACATTTTGGCACGACCGGTGTCCAAAACTTCATCAAATTGAATCAAAACGTCCGACATGATGCAGGTTTTGCGCACGTACAGCAGCCGACACAAACACACACTCACAACTACCACAAGGCACAGCTACGGCACCTACTCCTTTTATTTGAGGTATTAAGACGCATGCAGGTACGCTGCACTATACATTTTACAGGGCTGGTGGTTTCCCACAAAAACAATACAGGTCGCTCATTGGAAGGAGCGACCCTGAACATATTGAAGCGGGGAGGAAAGGGAGGTTCCGGATCAGGGGAAAGGTTGCCGGTGCTAATTTGGCGAATTTGGGGGCCGATGATTGCCTTCGCGCGTGACATCAAAGTGAGGCAAACAGCGAAAACGATGAGAGTCATCCGCGAGCAAGATGAAAAGCCAGAAATCGAACGAATGAGAGCCAGAACAACAATAGCAAAAGTACAAGAGCAACAGCAAGAATCGCGGGGATGCAGTTCAAACGCAACAATGATGATAGCAGCAATCATGATAATCGAAATTTCCTTAATAAAGTAAGTCAACATTGTGAATCCTAGCAGAAACAGCGATCATTTCATCAGGCTTAGGGCACTTGCAAAGAAAACGACATACCTTGCACCTGCTGTTAATCCAAGGTACCTTGCAACTTCAACGTCCGCCTTGGGCTCCTGGAGCGTTCCCCTGCTGAAAGCTCAAGAAAAGCTGCAAGAAGAAGGATAGAAAGTCCGCGCCAGGTGGGTGCTTTGAGCTCCCGAGCGCATGGCCATGGCCGACAGGCAAGGACAGAAAGTCGCTTTCCCCAGGTTCGCATGGCGGCTTGCATGACAGGCTTCCCAACAAATGCGAACCGCCAAGCTGGCAGCACACTCCTTTGTCAAGTTGCGCAGGTTCCTTGAAAATGCATTGGAACAGATATGCAGCCATTTCTTGAAGCAGGATCGTGAAGGAGGCAGATGAGAAAGAGACTGATGGCGCAGATGGCGCAAGTGGTGAGGAGGCTATGCCAGGGTTCTGGGCGAGTCCGGGCGGGATGTGCACATCTTGGATCCTTGAGAAAGGAATTGCCTGAGTCGCTGAGCAGCGCGCTGCCAACTTTCATGGAGCAGGGTCCTTGTCTCTTGCCGCCTTGGCCGCCTTGTCTCTGGAGTCCTTTCGTCAACACTATCAAATCTCAGGACTTTCTGGAGCATGTCCTCACACGACATTACCGGCACACTGGACAAGGCTTGGTCCGCAGAAGGTAGACCATGCGCATGCGCTATGAGTGTGGGAGGTCATTGAACGCGTGCTGAGGCTCGGAGGAGTGCGTAAATCTGTTCAAGCGCACCGAAGGAATGCAGTTGGAAAGGAAAGTATACCTCATAGGTCCAAAAACATCTAACCTTCTCACAGTGAGGGTGGGGGACAATGGGAAGGAGGTTCCAAGTCCTTCTGTGCAGCTGGTCAGCCCACCAAGTGCTACCTTCTGAGGTTGAACGGTTCGATCATAATGTTCTAGCCCAAAAGTCCCACAAGATCACGCCTCATGACGTTGCATCACCTGAACAGTGATGGCACCGTAACTGCAGCAGACAGATGCAGACGCGTGCACCCCAGCTCTGTGCCTTCTCCATCGCTTTCTCCTTCTTTGCAGCCCAAGCTCGAGACAGACCCAAGGCGCCCAAACACTCCGAGAGCTTGGTCAAAAGCTCCAGGAAGAGGCCGAGGCCGCGAGAGCCAAGGAGGCCCCGATTTCAGGCCGTGGGCCCAAGGAAAAGACAAGTCCGGAACGAGAGTTTGAGATAACTTGGAATGTATTTGTTGCCGAGGCGACGAGTGCCGACGCTTCGAGAAGGCAGGTGACTCTTATCTGCGGAAAGCTCCATGCTTGCAGACAGTTTCCCCGAGGCCTTTGCAGCATCGATGGCCCGGGATGCATAGACGAAGACGCTTCAAAAATGCCGACGTCAGCCTTGCTTGCCTTTGTGGGGGGTCGGGGGGAGGGGCTGGTTCGGAAGCTTGTAAAAGCAGCTTGCTTGCCTGTGCTCAGAGAGGACCAGCAGACGTAGCACACCCACAGCACAGCGCCTCGCTCTCGCTTGTCGAGAGATCAAAAAACGATGGCCTCGGTGTTGGTCTGCGGCGGTGGCAACGCGGCACAGGTGGTCTCCTGCCTCTTTGCGAGTCGGTACAAGGTCACTTCCATTTCATTGTATGCAGATGAAGCAGAGAGATGGGACAAAGCGGTGAAGGAGGCGAAGGGCATGACCTGCAACTTCCAAGGCACGAACAAGGCTGTGAACTCCATGCCCGATTTGATCACCAAGGATCCGTCCGCTGTGAAGAACTGTGACGTCGTGCTTTTCACCGTGCCCAGCAGTTTCCATGAGCAGTACTTCCGAGCCTTGGAGCCCTTCGTGCAGAAGGGCACCATCTTTGCTGTGATGCCGGCCCGCTCTGGCTGCGACTTCCTCTTCAAGAAGGCCTTTTGGGGGAGCATTTGTAGAAGTATCTGACTCAGAAGGTGTGTGTGTGTGCTTTATGTGTTTGTATTCGTGTCAGGTCATGGGAGAGAAAGCGGACACTCTGGGCCTCGCGGCCTTCGAGACCTTGCCCTGGGCCTGCAGGTTTAACGATTGGGGAAAGACGGCCACGGTGCTGGGCACCAAGGAGTCCATCGGTGCAGCCGTGGTGCCACCCGTTGGGAAGACGAAGCTGGATGTGATCTTGAAACTGCAGGGCTTGCTTGGTGTGGAGCCGAAGATCATCGAGTGCCCCAACGTGATGAGCATCAGCTTGGGAAACCCAGGCCAGGTGATCCATCCGGGTGTAACTTTTGGGAAATGGCAGAACTGGGATGGGAAGCCCTTGGCCCAAAAGCCGCTCTTCTACCATGGTGTGGACACGCAGACTGCGGATGTGCTTGAGGGCATTTCTGGGGACATCACGGCAATTTGCAAAGGCTTGAAAGGTTTGGATCCCAACTTCGACCTGAGCGAGGTGAAGACGATCATGGAGTGGTACATGGCCAGTTACAGTACCAGCATCGCTGACGGCTCGACCCTGCAGAAGGCCATGAGCACCAACAGTGCTTATGAAGGTTTGTGCCACCCGATGAAGGAGAGCGGGGGCGGCTACGTGCCCGACTTCCACTTCCGATACTTGAGCGAGGATGTTCCCACAGGCTTGTGTTTTTCGCGCGGTGTGGCGGAGCTCCTTGGTGTGAAAACCCCAACCATCGACAAAGTGCTGCTCTGGGCCCAGGAGAAGCTGTCAAAGGAGTTCTTGAAGGACGGCAAAATGCAGGGAAAGGACATAAAGGATACCCGTGCACCCCAGGCCTTCGGAGTCACCAACAAGAAGGATCTCTGCAGCTTCTTGAGAATCAAGAGCGAACCCTCTTGCTGCGCTGGCATCTGCAAGTGAATCCCAATGAGCTCAATGTACTTGTTTCAAGAAACTCTTGACAATTCCTGCCCGATCAGCAATGAGATCATTAGTAGAGCGTGCTTACAAAGCATTCTCAAGACCTGCTGCACATGCCTAAGCTATCCTAAGTTAATGCCTCACGGCCCACTTGTCTCGTCGGGCAGCTACTTCGGCTCACGTCACACATGGAGCCTCTGAATTTGTAAGATCATGCTAACAATACAAAAGTGAATTCGTAGGACTTACGGAAAGACAGTATCGGAGGTGGCTGTGACGCAGCTCATCGGTTTTTCGCTCCCACTGCCGATCCGTCAGACGGCTTGCTTGAAAGTCGAAAAAAAAAATCCCATGCTGCCATCACATTTCAGAGAGCTTGAAAACCGCTGAAATGATCATGCTTGCATCCGAGTGGCTCGAGTGTTAGGGGACTGTCACAGAGGTGGCCATATGTCGATGCAGGACAGCTTGCAAGTCAAGGTCCTTCAGCTCAAAGCTCCCACAAAGCACACAGCTGAACTGTGCAAAACCCACTACCTGAACCCGTAAAGCCTGAAACCCCCCCGAACCTGAGCTCAGCCGGCCATGTCGCTTGAGGCTGGGTGTGTTTTGAGCTCTTTTGCTTCAAGTTTAGCACGCTGCCAGGAGCGGGAGCTCTTGCATGTCGTTGCTGAGGATGAGGAAGGGGTTGTTGCTGAGGCACATGCTCTTAGGCTTGAGTACTGGGATGAAGAGGAAAGTGGGTTGCACTGATGAAGGTCTTCGTGTACAGCGATGACACGATGCTTTCGCTGCGGCGCAGGGGTCTCAGAGCTAGGTGAAAGGATAATGAAAGCCTTCGCCTTAGCACAAAGCCTTCAAATATCGCGAAATCGCTAACGTGACACGAGGTGCGGTTTGCAGCGCGGCCAAGCTTCAGCACCTGGCCCTGAAGTCTCCAGCTCAGTGAAACTCAGCGAGGTTCAGTGAAGCCCAGCGAAGCCCAGCGTCTAAAACTACCAGAAACAATGGGTGTGATTTTGCGCTGTTCTGCGTTGCTTCGATTCTTCTCCGAGTGTTCATCCCAGGTTCGAGGGCTCGCACGTGGCCATGCATCATACGCTCCAGGTACAAGGCTCTCCTCCTGAGTGCTTTGAGCAAAGCTTTTGGCGAGGCTGCGGGGCTTCAGAACCACTCAGTGGTGCAGATCACCCCGATCCATGAGGTCGTGTGGTCGTGTGGAAACGATTTTGTCTTCTCCCCGCCTCTTTTCCCACAGCCAGGTGGGCCTTGCATCCGCCTCTTCGGATGGCATGGCCTCAAGCTCAGACATGGCGACAGACATGGGGACATCCCAACTTCCCAAACTTCGCAAATGTAGACGTCGACTTCAGGTTTTCTTCTGGGATGCACTCAGTGGCAAGCGCGTGGAGTCCTTGAGGCCCGAATTTGAAGAAGCGACACTGAAAAGCACTTTTCCACCGGAAGGGGACACAGCGACGCCATCCTGGGCGTTTCCTTCTCTGCATCGGGCAAGCTCTTGGCCACCTGCAGCCCGCTGCCTCGGAAAGAGAGACCCGATTCGCCTGTTCTTCCCCCGCCCCCTTTTGCTGAGAGCCTGGTTGAGATTCGTTTTCTCTTCATCTTCCGAGGCGCCGACTGCACGGGCAAAGTCTGGGAAACTTTGACCGGCAAAGGCGGGAGAGTCCGGATTTTTTTTCAAGGCCTCTCCTTTCTCGTTTAGGCCTTACAACGCTTCTGGGCCACGAAGACTGGGTCCGCTTCCTGAGACCAGGATTCCGAGCTCCAGCTATTCCTCGAGCTTGCGACCGCTGAGGTCACCTGCGTGGCTTTCGATGCCTCCGAAGCCTTGGCCGTCACCGCCAGCTTAGACTGCAGCGCCAGGAGGGAAGGGGAGAGAAGACAGAGCAATTGATTGAGGACAGCAACAAATCTTTGCCGGCTGCGGCGGGTGAGAAAGCTAACAACACTGCGCAAAAGTAGAGACTGAAGAATTATCACGCAACAGGGAGATTGGAAAAGCACGATCACCTCATGCAAGATGGGCAGACGCACGCGGTCTCAAAAAATTGCCAGGCTCGCAACACCCTACGCCAATGGAAAGGAATGCGTATGAGCAAATCAGCATTTACCGCACCAGCTCACCACAAGGCCTCTGACAATGCTTCTGCTCCCAAGATTACCCTTCCCCACGAGATGGCAGCGACTTTTGAGAGGGAATGTGTTTGAGGTGATGACTATGCGCAAATTGAATCCCAAATCGCTTACCGATTACTGAAGCCCGTTTAGCACGACCTACCCGCCGGCCTTAGCGTCATTAGCTCCAGGATTTGGGAAGTTGCCAGCGGCAGGTGGGCAGCTGAGAGCAGCTGAAAACGGGCTTCAAAAAGGGAGTGCTCTGCCTCCGCTCTGCTCTGCTCTGAGCTCTGAGGTGTCTGCAGACCTTGCCCGGCGGTGTTAGCAGCTCTTCGAATTTAAGAGCCAGGGCCTAGCTGCCTCTTGAAAGCTGTTAAGGCCCGGTCTTCTGGGCCAGCTTTGCGCCCGAGGAGGAAGAACTGGCCACAGCTGGCCTCAGTGCTCAGACGGATCAGAAAACGAGTTGCATTGACAAAAAGTTTTTCAAAGGTGCAGACAATACGGCCACCATCTGGAGTCTCACCGGCCAGGCCATGCTTTCTTGCAGCTGCAGCTTCTTGCACTTTCGAATTCTTTCAAGGTGCAGACAGTCCTCGAAGGCCATGAGGACATGCTCAAAGCATCAACAAGCTTTCTTTTGGCGGGAGTTGTTGCTTGAAGCCTTCAAGTGCAAGAAATGTGCTTGGTAAGCTTAGGCTTTGCAGGCTTTGCAGGTGCGATGTTGGGTGAAGCCTCTTTGGATTCTCTCGGGAAGGCTTCCCCTTCTGCCCCCGATTCGGCGGATCAGATTCCGTGTTTAGTTTGAACCAGATGGTTTAGCTATCGGTGTAGCCTCCTCTGCGGCACGCAGAATGGCAGCAGCAGCCTGCACACATCAGATGCATCCTGGAACTTCCAGACGAAAACCGCTTTCCTTCGATCTTCTGATTTTTAAACTTTAGGCTATCAGGGCACCAATTTATTCGCTTCGCGGTCAATGATGACAAAAAACATGAACCGCACAAAACCTGGCCTGATTCTCACAGTCTTCAACGAACAGCACCGCAGGTGCCATGGGAGTCTCTGACTTGAATCTGGTTAGCTCTGGCGCGAAGCTAGCGCGAAGACTGCAAAGATGAACTCATCATGAAACCCATCATGAAACTCTTCTGTTAAATTGTGTTCTGGCAAGCCCCTGTGATTGAAGCAGCCAAGCACATCGCGAGTGAAGGTCATGGCACAGGTTGCTTCTTGAATTTTTGTGGGTGGACATGGCAACACATTGCAAGAATCGCGAGACAGTTCATGAAATGCAGGACAATGTGACCTGCGCCTGGGTCTTGGAACAGCAGGAGTGTTGCAGAAGTTCCGCTGCTAACGCTCCTTTTTTGCAACGTCTTGTTTTCCAGGTGACCTTTTCCCCGGATGGCTTGCGGCTTGTGACCGCCTCGCAGGATCGCAAGGCCAAGCTTTGGGAGGCCAAACCCTGAAAGGGTGCGAAAAGATGTGTTTTTCGTGGGCTTTCCTTACCTTCTTTTCTCATGTATGGTTAGGCCGCTGCGGGCTCTTGCATCCGAGACTTCCATGGGCATACGGACACGGTGCAGGTGACACAGCTCGGAGTTTCAACGGCACGTAAACACTGTTCTTGTTTTGACGTAACAGCTGCGGCTGGACCTTAAAGATTGGCCATGCGTGAATGGTTCGTGTTGGGCCGGGCTTCAACAGGCCGTTGCAACTGGGATGTGCAGGTGCTGCTACAGGTGCCCCATGCAAAGCAGGCCTCAAGAAATGGACAGAAAACTGGACTCGTGAGCAGCCTCAAGGTGTGTTGGCACCGCTATCTGAGCAATCAGAACCACTGCAGATAAAATACAAGGGGGGAGCAGCCGTTTCAAATGTGTGGCTCCTTCAAACATGTTGAGCTCAATCCACACGCCTCCGGTTTTGGTTTGGAAAGAAATGTGTTAACAAAAGGAGTTCAAAAGATAAAATTTGCACTTTCCTTTCTAACGCTGGAGTAGTCGACAGATTCTATACAGATGTTTTTGCATTGAGCGAGCAGCCTCGAAGCGAGTTACAGATCTCCCCAATTGCAGGGTCTGCACACACTCGCACTGCAATCCACCGCACTTCTGCCAAGTCCGCGTTGTTCTCCGGCGACGGCCGTCTGGTGCTAACGGCCTCATTGGACCGCGCGGGACCTGCAGCTGCTTGTGTCAGCGTGGTACCTGAGCAGGGCAAGCACGTGTGAACCAAGGCACAGCAAAGGTTTGGGAGAGCCAAACCGGGGATTGCTTGCGCACATTAGTAGCGCTGGCCTGAGATGCATGAAGCACCAGGAATTGGATGCGCGAAGCTCCGTAGCTTTCTTAGGGGCATTCGGGCTCGGTGCTCTTCGCTGCGTTCTCTGCGGACGGCGCCTTCGTGGCCACAGCCGCAAGGCAGTTTGGAGAATTTTCAGGAAGCTGTTTGGTTTTTACAAAGGATTGTGTTAAAATCTGCTCTGAGGGATGCCACGGTTCGGACCTGGGACACCAAGACGGGCCGCAGCCGATGCCTGCTGGAGGGCCACCGCGCCAAGGAAGCCAAAAGCAAGCTGAAGCATAGCGACAGCTTAGAAGCAAAGATTTCTGTAGGTGCATTTGTAGAGATGTTTTGAGGGTGTATAGGGTATGTTTCGGGCCAGTTTAAGGTTTTAGAGCGCTTTCGGAATCCATGCAGGTGAACGCTATCTCCTTCGTCGCCTTCTGAGGGCCGCAAGTCCAAGACTTTGCGGCTGAGTGGCTCTCTTCAAGAGACAGTCCCCAAAAAAGGCGTCTTTGCAGTGTATAGCTGATAACAAAGCTTGCTAGCAACGATTTTTCACACCCATGCTGGCCTCTCTAGCAAATACAAACGGGCTCAGAGCTGGCGAGAATGTGGCGAGGCATTTCTTGAACATCATTCGGGCAACATCTGGCACTGGCAATTGGTTTGGGGCCTGCCCCGCACGTCCAAATGTGAAATTGCTGAAGGCATTGTGTTACTTCGATCTCTCTCAAGCTTGTGATACTTTCGAGCGTTGATCGAAGCGGGCGTATCATGCATGCCAATCCACGTTTCAGTTAGCATTCGAATGCCTGATTTGGTTTCGAGTGACGCTAGCGATTTACTGCTTCGTGCTATGGAGGTCCATGTTTCGACGGGAAGCGTTCTTTGAGAAACTGATTGACAGTACGCAGGCCGCTTTCGTTTCAGAAGCTTTGGAAATGCTAAATACGCCTCCATATCCAAAGAAGCCGAGAGCGCAAATTTTTTCAGAGGCATGCGGTCCAATGGCTCGAATGCGACCTCGCCGCCTCCAATAAGTCGACCATTTGTTGAGCAGTGCAACCACATTGTGCTCGGACACGCGATTCATGACGGTTTACATTCAAAATCGAGACCACTTTCTCGCGAGGCACGTTTAGTTATGCATACTGTTCCCTGGACAGTCCGAGATGCTGCCAAAAATCGCGCAGCGTTCCGTTTCCCCAGAGCCCCCGTCAACGGGGACAATGGGTTGAGGTTTCGGTGCCGCCCCATTTCCTGGACAGTTCCCAGGGCCTCACCCTGCGCAAAGCCTCATCAGGGGGCCGAGCGTCACTGATAACCACCCGTGGTAGCCCTGCACCCCCCTCGACTTCGCTGGACCGCTGCCGCAGTCCCAGACCCTACCGCCCAAGGTCTCCTCCTGGCATCATTCCAGCAACGGCCTTTGCACAAGAGGAGTGCTCGGTGGTTCAGCATCGGCTGACTCGTAGCCAGAGCTCGGCTAGTTTTTCGCCCCCGACCGCAGTTTCACACCCTCAGAGACTGCTTGCCCAGCTTGAGCAATCTGCGGCAGACCTCCATGGCTTACGATCGGCAGGAGGTTCTCTTTTTCTTCCAACAGCGAACTATACAGCGTGCTGGTTTCTGAAAAGTCGTATGTCTCATACGAGGCGTTACAGCAGTCCTTATAGGGTTTCAGGGCTTCGCTACAGTGCTCCACACCTAGCCCATTTTTGAGTCAAAGGGCTATGCATTCGGCTCAGCACAAGATATCCACAGGTCGCTAGATTGGACTAGACTGGGAAGCCTTCCGAGTCTGCGATTCTGTGGTTGCTTTGGCCAGCTCGCTCAGCAGATTTTCTTGGGAGTTCATAATGGACCAAAAAACCTTCGTTGCCTCATCACGTTGCTAGACGTGATGGCTGCTATGGCTGCGATGGCCATGGTAAATTGTGCCGTGACGGGCTGATTCGGTACTAGGTCCCGGGATGCTTGGCCAGTGCGACGAAGGCACCTGCCAAAGCCTCCAGCCATGTTTCAAGTGTCAGTTGGACTTCAGCAGCTGGGCTGCTGGTGCGGGGAACGCGATCACATTCGCACGTTGCCCAGGCACTGGCCAAGTTGCCGTTAGGGTCCGACTTGTGGGCGGCGCCTGCTCCGAGAAGTATGTGAACGCTCTTGACGTGCTGCGGCTACACATGGATCTTGACAGTTTACAATTGCATCTGCTCCACGAACACATTGCTCATTTGCCTGCTGAAGACAGGTTTGTGGAAGTGGCATTCCTGTCAGGATTGTTCTTGGCGTTGCATTCGTGGCCAATCAGACCGATCCATCGGAAGGGGCGGCCATGCCGAACTGTTGTGGCGTGAGAAAGTCAGGTGGTCAATGGCATGGGTCTTTGACATAGCAGGACCTGCTGCATCATGCACGTATTGCTTCAACGACACGGTATTGGTGCCGCTCCTTCCCTTATGCTTCCGTCAACCGCGCGATGCTGCTCTGACAAAAAATTGCCGCTTCCCTTTGAGTTGGAGGTGGAAGTCATGTCTCGAGCAACGCCCATTCACGCGGTGATCTCGGAAATGAACATCTTGGAGTTGCTGGTCCTTTTGACTGGCTACACGATGGACCTCCAGAAGATGGCTTTCCTTGCCTTTTTGCACGGCAACCACCTTGGAAATCTTCTGGTGGTGACAAGCCTAACGGGCGAAAGGAAGATAACCTGGCATGACTTTGGTGCTCGAAGCTACTTTCACACGGCCACGCAATTTGAATTCGAAATCTTCAGGAAATTCTTCGATCAGTCCTACGAGGTGGTGATTGCATTTCTCAAGCAGCACAGCAGCACCGTGGGCCTCGTTGCCCAGTTGAATCACTTAAAGTTGGAGTGGAGCCTGGAAGGGATTGGAGATTTGGACGTCGGATCAAAAGCATTGGCCACGCTTGCAGAGAGCCTCCAGCGGTTAATCATGCAATGGGCCGAAGGCAGCATCAACATCCAGCGTTCGGTGCTGCAAGCCGAGCATTGCAGCCAACAAGACTTGAGGCGCTTCGTGAACTTTCGGAGCAAGGTGGGCCTGTGGGCCTCACCCGCAACTCTCGTTTTGCCAGAAGCAATTTGGGCAGAGTTGTTCTTGAGCAGTTTTGGTGGAGAGGGGAACCTGGATTGGAACAGAGAAACATCAGTGAATGCCGGTTCTGCTCTGAAGCTCGGGCAGTGTTGCCCCATTTTCGGTCGGGGCAAGCTCTTGCTCTTGTTTTTCCCACACTGGGGTTTCTCTTGAAAACGTGCAAACTCGCCATTGACTTTTTGTACTTAAAGATGTCACGACGTTTAAGCAGCACCTGCTTCGTGTCAGCCCTGTCCAGTACCGGTTTGTCCATTGATGCTTCATTGCCCTGACCCAGATATCACACATGCGGCGAAACACGATTGTCGTGAGCCTGGTGTCAAGATACCTTTCCGGAGCCACTTCTTCAACGTTACAACACCGCATGTTCAAGGCTGTCTTGGAACGGATTCACGGCAGGCCACCGCAGTGAAAGGTTGCCCCTCTCGCGCCTTGCTAGGTTCTAACGCCACACTGAACAAAGCTCTTTGGGTGAGGCAGCTGCGGAAGGACTGACGACAGTTCCACATGTTGAGTTTGTTTCGACAATGCCTTTGCATGATTGGTAGGGCAAAAGCTGCAGACAAGCAGCGTGGCCGCTTCATTTCCTGTCGTTTTGATAGCATCAATAGGCATCAGTAAAGCATCCGTTGCTGGGGCATAGCCAGTGGGATCCGCTCTCTCGGATGCGCGCGGGCCACGGCCTACGACGTGGCCGCTAAGCGGGCCCACTTTGTGTTTAACATGGGGCACGGAATTTGCTCGCTGTTGGGAGCAGCCACTTCAAAGCGGACGACGGCCTCGGCAACCACGACTCGCGGCGGTTTGGGCTGGGGAGAAGACAGAGGACAGGACAGGGAAGAGAAAAGAGAGGAGAGAGGACAGAACAGAGAGGAGAGGGGCGAGAGGAGAGAGGAAAGAGGAAAGAGGAAAGGGGAAAGAGGAAAGGAGACGAGAGAGGAGAAGACAGGAGAGAAGAGGAAAGAAGACTGAGTAGAGGAGAGGAGATAGAAGAGAAGAGAGAAGAGAAGAAGGAAGAGAAGAAAGAAGAGAAGAGAGAAGAGAGGAGAGGAGAGATAGGAGAAGAGACGAGAAAAGAGGAAAGAAGATTGAGTAGAGTAGAGAAGAGGAGAGAGAAGAGATGGGAGAAAAGAGACGAAGGACAGAGGAGAAGAGAGAGGAACGAAGAGGAGAGAAGACAGAGGAGAGGAGAGAGAGAGGAGAGAGAGAGGAGAGAGAGAGGAGAGAGAGAGGAGAGGAGAAAGAGGAGAGGAGAGAGAAGAGAGAGGAGAAGAGAGAGGAGAGGAAAGGAGAGAGAAGAGAAGAGATAGGAAAGGAGAGAGGAAAGACGAGAAAGGGGGAGAGGAGACAAGAACGAGGAAAAATGAGAGGAAAGAAGATAGAGGAGAGAAAAGAGAAGGGAGAGGAGATTTAAATTTGTCTATATTCGGGTTCGTGGGTTATATTATCTTTCTATTTATATAGTATATAATGGTCACGGGATATCTTTATTCTTTAAATGGTATTTCGTTCTAGTTAACGCACGGCGCTGCATAGATTTGCATTGATTTTATTTGTTATATTTTATGATCATTTTAGATTTAAGAGGAAATTTATATTGTGGGGGATTGAAATTATTTTTCTGAATAAAACAATACTTGACGATTTTTTTTGCTATTATTATTTTCAATTATTTAATTTTGTAGAAATTAAATCGATAATAAATTTTCGGTTTTTCTAAGGATTAAGATTAAAAAATCTCCGAGAGACGCGCGAGGCGAATAAATATCTCGGAATTATTTGGTTGCGTGGTTTTTCTTTATTAGAGTGCGTATATGCTAGGTCGGATCGTCGAAATTCGAGATATTAAGATTGATTATACGTTTCTCTGATGTGTAGCGTTTTGAATAATTTAAGGGAAGCCGGAAAATTTGGGCTATATGACCAAAATTCTAAGATTTCGATTATCTATATAATAGTGATTCAGTAGAATATATAGATCTAAGACGGAAAATTGAAATCTTCTAAAATCTATAGATTATATATTGTTAATTACGTAATTATCTTATTTTCAAATCAATTATATAGATTTTTTCAATTTATTGGCTGCGTTAATTAATTAATAATAGGCAAGATGAAAAGATATAATATATTCTGATAACGGAATTTAAGAAGATATTAGTCATAGGAGAATATATAAATTATAAAAAAAAAAAAAAAAATTGGCATATGTCTCGCTTGCAAATGATATGATTAGTAGAAACGAATGGAAAGTCGTTATAGTCGCGCCGAGTCTAGCCTCCGAAATGAGTCAAGATGCGAAAATTGAAAAATGACCTAAAATTCTAGCGAACTCGGCATAGGAATTATTATTAATGAAATATAAATATTGTAATAAGGATTGGTAGCTGGTGATAGTACCGTGATGCACATCTAAGGAAGGACTTATGCAGGAACTCATTAATTAATATCCAAAATGGAATCTTTTTTAGAGAATATTTTATAAATAGATTGATATACTATAAAAATGCCACGAAGGAATGCCTTGACCGACCCGGACCAAAAAAGTCTCGTACGATGACAGAAAATCTTAAACCATAAGATCTCAATTGGAGAGATATCATTCTAAAATCATTTGATTGAGATCCTATACGACATTAATGGTGCAGACGCCTCAAATTGAATGATTACACACTTATAATGGGATCAAGAGGGATGGGGGCCCAAAACCTCGCCTTCCAATTATACGATCGTATCAATAAAAAAGGTCAAATGCGGCAACGAATATTTAGGATATCAGAATTTCTCTTGAATACGATCTTCGAATACGATCTTCGCACTATACGATCTTCGCACTATAGCAATGCAAATGATAAGCGATTTTTTTAAGATCTCCTGCCAAGACGGTCTCTGCCGCAATCTTCGTGATGGGAAGGAAAACGGGAATCATTTACTGCAATGATAAAGATCTAATCATTGTAAATTAGGCCTTTAGGCTTCAGTTTGCCCATGATAAACTGGCCCTGCCAATTTTTAACGGCTATTAAAAATTGCGCAAATACGATAAAGCTATACAGAATTTATAGAGCCCAGCAAATTGATTTTGAATGATCCGTAATTGCTCCTCCCGCGAGACTACTAGACGAGTGAGTTCACGAGTAGCAAGAGCTACGACGCGATACTTAGAAGCGGCAGTCTGAAAAAGCTCCTGATTAAGATCCCCGTTGCAGGGTCGCTTGTGGTCCGGGCTGCGGGCAATGGGATTAGTAGGCCCCGCGTTGTCAGCAGTAACCGTGACGAGCAGGGAATTATGCAAGGATTGACAACTTCAATCAAAATCATTTGTCTTGTGCTAAATACGATTTTGTGTAGGGCATTGATATGCCCATGGATGCAGGATCTATGAGCTTTTTTGCTCCCCGGAATTGCTTTTGGAGCAGTTGCGCAACGTTTCTTTTTTCCGCAGAGGCCAGCGCCTTCCAAGTGCATTTGTATTCTTCATATATATAGTCAAGGCTTACTTTACCAGAAATCAATGGACCACCGCACAAATATATCATCCGATTCTTGCGTGAAATATTTTTATTGAAATCTTGCAGGAGTCATACAATGACCTGCGGAATTTCAATATAAGCAGCCCTGAAGGGGGTCTTCGTGCACCAGAGCTCAATTGGGAATGCGGTGCTGGTGACGGCTAACACTCTCAGCATGAGGATGATATGTTTGTGCGGTGCCCCATCCATGTCTGGCAAAAAAAAAAAAAACTCCATATCTATAACACACAAATGCACTTGGGAGGCACTGGCCTATGCGGAGAAAAAAACTTCCGCAACTGCTCGCAAAAAAAAAAAACTCATGGATCTTGAATTGATGGGCATACCGCTGCCCAACACTAAATCGTAAGAGCACAAGACAGTTGATTTTGGTTGAATTTGTCAGTCCTTGAATAAATCTCTGCGCGTCACGGCTACTGGTGACAACTTTTACTTACAAATCCCACTGCCCGCAACCCGGAGCAATTATTTCAAGATTTCTTTATGGAATTCCTTATCAAGTAAATGATATAAAACAAAAACGATATGCCATATATACCTCATTGATCTTTCTTCTATCCAATATTTGAAGGCATGCCCCCCAAACGTGATAAGTTTTTTAAAATTATATATCTTATACAAAACCCGATACAATATTTATCATGTAAAAGAATTATCTAAGGAAAACCAAAAGGAGACGAAGATCAGAAAATTCCGAAGGTGCATTTTTGCAAGTGAATTCTTTCACTTAAAATCGACAAAAGGAAAAAAAATTGTAGAATGAATCTTGATCATAATGCAGCGAGGAATGCTGAATATGATTTCGTAATCAAAAAAATGCAATGTGCAATTACGCATACTGCCACAACAAAAACAAATTTTTTTGTGGATCAAAAATTCATATGTTATTTGGCATGCGCCAAAGCTTTGTTTCCGCGACCAACGTTTAAACAATTTCTGTCATTGGAATATGGCGAAATGTTGTCGGGAAGCACGATGTTCAAATTCCTGCAAGGTAGTTTGAGCATCCAAACAAAAAACACATTAAAAAAGTTGCCAACAAATCAAAATTTTTCCATTATACTTCAAAGGCCAGGACAGGGGGCATTCATCAAAACGTGATTCGTCGAAAAGTGGGAACAAAAAAAAATCTGGGTTAGGCATGAAATTTCCTCCCATTCGAAATTTGGACATTTCAATCCTCCATCGTCCGTGCCTCAAGACCGAAACATGGATTTTAGCCAGAGAGGTGAGTTTTGTTTCACAAAATTTGAATGCACGCTTCAAGACCGAAACGTAGATTTTTGGCGGGAAGGGTGCTTTTTTCACAAAATTTAGTCATTCAGAGGACCCCCTTCAGGCAGCCTAGATTGAAATTTCGCAAGTCATTGTATAACACCTGCAAGATTTCAAAATCAAGATGCAGGGTGATATATTTGTGCGGTGCCCCATCGATGTCTGGTAAAAAAAAACCTTGAACATATCTATAAAACACAAATGCACTTGGGAGGCACTGG